>JANTPZ010096928.1:0-36314 GCA_025593235.1 Vachellia pachyceras
GAGTAAAAAATAATTTAAATAGATTTTCTAAGTAAATAAATATAAATCAAACTATAAGGGTAAAATGGTAAATTGGTTATTACATTCCCTCCCTTCCCCTTCTAAACCAAACAAAAGATCATTAAAAATCATTTCCCTTTCTTTCCCTCTAACCAAACCAAACAAGGTAATTTTATACCCTTCCATCCCTTCCCATCCCCTCCTATCCTTCCCCTTCCTTTCCCCTCCATCAAACCAAACAAGGCCTAAGTGGGGCTGGTAATACGAGTTGGGCCCACGGTTTGTCAAAACCTGACGGGTTCGGGTTGGCTGAATGCGATTAATACCCTACTTGGTAACTTAGACTAATGACCATCTATTTCTTTTAGAAGGTGTTTTATATTAAGGTTCAAATGGAGTATAGAATTTCAACTCAAGGAGGTTTTTATATAAGTCTTCTTTTTTGGTTTATGATATGTAAGTCTTGGCTGTATCTCAAGTAAAACAAATTTCATTCTATTATAATTATATGTAGCAGAAGTTCTAAACCATTCTGCCTCAATTATCATATAGTGTTCTTTATTTTATCTGGTCTCTCCCCATGTAATGGGTAATAGGAAGGGGAAGTATGCGTGGGAGGACCATCGCCCTAGGTCAGGTGCATGGAAGGGATCCAATGGTGGAGAGGTTATATCATTTAGTGGTTGTGATGATCATCAAACCTCTATTGATACATCTGTAAGTTGCAGAAAAATTGTTCACTGAACAATTTTCATCTCTCAGAACATAATCATCATCCTAATGTTTGTTTGAATACAGGCACTATCAAAGATTACATCAACTGGAGCCATGACGTTTTGCTTTATCCAAGCAATCGAGCGCGGACACGGGGCAACTTATGGTAGCATTCTTAGTTCCATGCGTACTGCAATTAGAAACGCTGGCAATAATGGTGGTTCCGGTGGGGGTGATGTGGTGACAAGTTTTGTCTCCATGCTTTTGAACGGTGGCAGTGTTGGTGGTGGCGGCGGCGGCGGCCTGAGACAGGTAAAAATAAAAATACTGGTTTGATTTGAATTATGTCATGTCCATAAGTGCTGATTTGTTTTCTTTGTACCACCGGATTTTCCAAACCTGCCATGTATAAACTTGCTACTGTTTGATTGATTATCCCTTGAACAGGAAGATTATTTAGTATTTGCACTGACATGTTTCAATTTTCTCCCCCTTTTACTGTTTCAACAGGAACCCCAGTTGACTGCCTGCGGAACGTTTGATGTGTATGCAAAACCTTTCTCCTTGTGATATCTTCATATTCTGTATAAAATATTACGCTTCCCTTTGCACTTTGTGTGTCCATTCATTGGTGCAGAAACAAATTAAGGTGCATAAAGGAGCGTATAGGTTTATCCCTCAAAAACCTTAATAGCTGTTAAGGCTAGGAAGTATTATATTATTGGTTATGTATTTTGCTTTTAATGTAGAAAAAGATGTCAATGTAAGAAAAATAAGAGTGATGATGGAGGTGTTTCCAATAGTGTAACTCCGACGTTCCCTCGTACATATGGAGTTTAACAACCAAATCTGATAGATGGCCCATCTTAATAAATCGATGTGAAATGACTTTGGGCAGAATTTAAATGTGATATGATTTATATTTGAATAAAAATAGTGTAGAAGTGATTGTTTTGTTAAAAGTAAAACTTATTTGAATAAATGTTTGAGGAGTAAGTTTTAGTAGGAAATGACTTAAAATGATATGAATCTCATTAAATAATATCATGTATATATATTATTATATATATATATATTAGTCTATGTGATTTATTTTGCATCAACTCATTTGCTAATTTTGAACCTACTGAATTTTTGCTCAAATTCTTTTCAAAAGATATTAAGAATAAGTTTTACTTATCTTCTAAAAAATAGTTTGTACCTCCTGAGTTAGAGTTCTGAGTCCACTACTATTTTATATATTATAATAACTTTAGGTGAAAATGAAATGATAAAAAATATATTAAAGTATATATTTGATTCTTTAAGTTTACATCAAATTTTATTTTGATCCCCTTAAATTTAAAAAGAAAACTTTTAATCCTTTTATCTTAAATTGTTAGTTTAATTTAATGGACAATGATGACTTATCAAATGTAAACAGTGATTTTCTTTTAAATGCCGATAAAATATGAACAAAATTTAATTATTCGATATAATTATTTTTATATTTTAAAATTTAACTATGTTTTGTGATCATTTAACTACAAATCATCATTTAAATTTGATGAGTCATCATTTTTTGTTAAATGAAACTAATGGCATTAAGACGAAATAACTAAAATTGTACTTTTCAACTTAAGAGATGAAACTAAATCATGAGAAAATAAAAAAAAACGTAGCTGTACTATAGAGAACAATTTTAAACTACTAAAATGGATAAAAATAGGGGAAAGGGTAACTTTGTGAAAAGGAGCTCTGTGTGGGCAAAAAAGAAAAAGGAGAAAAGAAGGTATGAGCCTACGAGGATTACAAAAGAAGAGCGTGAGAGCATTTTGGAGAAGGAGCTTTATAAAGGCCACTGTGGGAGCATTTAACTTTGAAAGGAAGAAGCATTTTGTTTTTAATACATTTTAAGAAAACGTTTAACTGAACAAGATCAAATATTCCATTATACTCTTTTAGGTTATTCGCAACTTTTACGTAGTTAGTCTCTACATTTAATAGCTACTAACAAATTTTTTTTGATACAAATGGAAATAAAAAACAGAAAAGACAAAACAAATAAAAAAAAGAACTAAATGGCACCCACTGCCTTTAGAAAAGCTATCGTAAAGGGTCTATTAAGGATGTGGTGTCCAAGAGCACTACCAAGTGCATTCTTTGCTATACAATCAGCAGCTTCATTTGTATTTCTTTCGATAATTTTCAAACTGACATCACAATTTTGCTGGAGCATCATTTTTATCTTGCTAATCAAGCTCCGTTCCGCATGAAGATCCGATACCTCCTTCTGGAGGAGGCCGATAGTTTCCGCCAAGTCTAAGGTCAGAGTGAGCTTCTTCACTCTATTATCATAAGCTCTTTTAAGCCCCATTAAGCAGCTCAATAATTCTGCAGTACGCCAATTTCTATGGTCCAGACGTATCATAAAGCCTTCAAAAATAACTCCCCTATTCATTAGGATGCCGCCACAAGCTATGGTATCAGAAGCATAGGAGTATGTACTGTCCACAATGACTCATGTACCGTCTGAAGTATTCTCAGAAGGAGGTTGTATGTCAACTTCACGTCTATCGTATTCACTCCACTCATTTTAGTCCTTAAGTGAAGAATACAGTGGTGGATGGCTTTAGCTTGTGCAAATATTTGCATGTATCTAGCCTCATTACCCCTGTTCATGTGCTCATTCCTTACTTGTCAAATAAGCCAGCAAATTATAATGAAGTTAGGCTTATAGTCTCCCTCCTCTCACAATATCTTCCTTATCATGTTTAGTTTAAACCATGCATGAATGTTAGAACCAAATAAATATGAGTGATATGAAGGATACACTATACCCTCTTAAAATAGCCTTGTCTTATGGCAGTCCCACAGCACTTGGATGAAGGCCCCTTCTCTATTTCCTATGGTTAGTTAGAAGGCGTCTTTGAAGGGTTGCCCAGGCGAAAGTCTTTCTTCTTTGAGGGATTTTAAGTTTTCAAATAATCGGCCATAACGTTTGCCCTTCCTTCCTTCTATCATTCAAACTCCTATAAGCTGAGCTAACTGTGAAGTCGCCACTTTTCTCCCACTTCCATTGAATATCATTATCCCCATTTCTATTTCTAATGTGTTCTATCCCTTCCTGGATGCTCTTCCAAGAGTTCTTGATTCCCTTCCAAGCACATGAACTAGGTTTCTTGGGATCAATAGTAGGCAGAAGGTCATCTTCACAATTATACTTGGCGTTGTATCACTCTCACCCAAAGGGCTCCTTTTTCTTCACAAGGCCCCATCCCAGCTTCATCATATAAGACTTATTCTACTATTTTAAGTGCTGCATACCAAGTTCCCCTACCATTTTCTCCTGACACACCTTATCCCAAGCCACTAAGTGCACCTTTTTGTGGCCAACAGACTCTCTCTATAAGAATCCCCGTGAGATCTTCTCCAAATTCTCACATGTGCTCATAGATAAATTCGCAGTCTACATTGAGTAACTAGAAATAACAGACACAACAGATTTGATTAGCTATTAACAAGTTTTGTATAGTTATTTATATTCTACATTTCATTAGCTTTTAACAACATTGGAATGCTAAGTAACAAAGTCACAGTTTCAAATCATTCAAAACTTTTTCATTGCTATTCCTTGTGTTTTATTAGGTTTTAACAACTTTTGTTTATCAAGTAATAAAGCTACACTTTCAAGATATTCAAAATTTTTGTATAACTGTGTCATACATTTCATTAGCTACAATCAACTTTAGTTTACTAGGTAACAAGAGTTCGTAAACAAAAGTCTTTCATTAGCTATTCCCTACAAAGTTGTTAATGGCTGATAAAATATAGGGAATGACTATGCAAAAGTTATGAATGACGTGAAAGTGTGACTTTGAACCTTGACCCAAAGTTATTAATAACTAATGAAACGTATGAAATAACTATGCAAAACATGTGAATAAATTGAAAGAGTGGATTTGTTACTTGATGAACAAAATCTATTAAAAATAACAAAATATTTGGAATATTTTTTTAAAAAAAGAATAAATGGTATTTTTGACTTTTTTGCCTGAACATCAAAATACCAATTTAAGATGTCACATTTATTCATTATAGAGATTTCTCACATCCAGTTGTCATTTCATATTTTCCACAATCTTTCACTGTCAATTTTCCACAAAAGTATCTCCTCTTGCCACATGTGATGTCCCGGTAATATTTCAGGACGCAATTTAATTAGTGTTGATGCTATCAAATATAAAAAAACAAAACGTTTTTGTAATGTGTATTAACTTACTACTATATTTAATGTGCATTCTTTATAATTGGAAAATAATGTGTTAAATAACTCAATTTGAAGTTAAAATGTTTCAAATAGATATTATATCATCATACATTGAGTTACCCTTCATCTAAGCTCCATTGGCCACTCAGAACATTTCTTGAAAATAATACTTAGCTCAGCTTCAAAAACTTATGATGAGTTTTTAGAGTTTTCTATTGTAAAAGTTGAAGCAAAACTCGAGTTATAGACTCAAGCGTTGAGATTTTGGAGTCAAAACTCCAGTTTTGGATTATAGAATTCGAGTTTCGACCTCCTCTGTTCAGCTTTGCTCGACATATGTTTAGTATTTTGACTATCTCCTGAACCATAAGTCTGATTGATGTTTACTAGTTTCATATAAAACTAGACTCAAAAATAAGATTCATAGACACCAAGAACAACATCAAATCATTTCATATGAAGGAGATATAAATTTCTAAACATTGTGGTCAGATTGAAGGCTTTATCACTGACATTTTCTTATTGTAGTTATCATATCTTTCTTTACATAATGGTTTTGGAAGTTATTCTTATTCTGTTTGATAGTAGACTTAAAGAGCTTTCTATTGATATATTATTTGCATATTTTGGAGTTGAATTAGAGTTATCGGCGTTGCAAGTTGAGTCATGTGCTAAAAGCTGGATCATGACCTAATGCAAGTTTAAATCATGAAGCAAAACTTGAGTTTCATGCTCAGAATGGAGTTTTTACACAATACTTTTAGTGGAAACTTGAGTTGTGAAAAGAAGTGTCGTAAAACTCAATATACAAAACACAAGTATCATACCTGTTCACAACACAAAAACTTGAGTTTTCAATGGAAGTGTTGTGAGACTCGAGTTTTGGTTTTGAAAACTCAAGTGTTGACATACAAATGGTTCTCAAAGTTAAAACATTTCCAATGTAAACTCGAGTTTTGAACAAGATCTTTGAAAAACTCGAGTTCCTAGTGTCAAAACTAAGTTTCAAAGAGGATTTTCAAAACTTCCAAAAAAACTCAAGTTACAATAAAAATGGTGCTATTAAAGTGCCTTACAGAAACTCAAGTTCCTAGTGTCAAAACTAAGTTTCAAAGAGGATTTTCAAAACTTCCAAAAAAACTCAAGTTACAATAAAAATGGTGCTATTAAAATGCCTTACAGAAACTCGAGTTATACAATACTTGGATTACAACTCGAGTTATAAACAAAAGTTTTCATATTTCTTATTTCAAAACCTTCAGCGGAAATTCAAGTTACTTTATGCGCAACATTGGATTGAAGTTGAGTGTAACGGAAACTAAGCCCTCTCCAATGGATATATTTTACTAACATCTGTAAATAAGATGAAGAACCAATAGATAGCTGAGAGATGAACTATATGGAGTCACCACCACAAAACAGAGATTATGGATTCAAGAAAATCCAACTACAACATTAAGACTATGATATTATACTTCTCCGAGAGCTTCATTATTTATCTATACACTCTTTGAGAGAGGATATTGTCTCATTCAAACCCGAAATTGCTAAATGAAACTCAAGATTCTGGAATCTTGAGTAAGTTGTTGGGTTCAGCTGAAAAGTAGAGAGTGTCATCTCTGTTCTAGTACAAGACATGAAGGGGAGTATGAATCCTCATTTAAAGGCTTGAGAAGCTTGTTGTTGCTATTGTTAGTGGATTGAAAAATCTCATAGGAGCTCTAAAGGCTAGATGTAGGTTAGAAGGATTGAATCAAAATAAATCACGATGTTCATATTCTCTACTCTTTCTTTCGGTGACTTTGCTTCAACGAAATTTTTGTGATACTAAATTCACCCCCTTGGGTGATAGTCATCATAACACAATTGATTTATAATCCAAAAGTAGAGATGTGAATGTGGATTGGGCCTGCTAACCCACCAAATTTTGGTGGCCTCAGGCTAGCATTCCAGCGAGCTCTTCCAACCCATATGCTTTTTTAAAAAGAAAAATTTAAAAATAATATGTTTTATTTTTTTTATCTTTTTTCATTTCAATATTTTTATAAAGTATGATAAACAATATCTAATGCATTCAAAAATAGTATAAAATATTTAATTTTTTTATATTAACTTTTTATCACACTATATTTAAAATTATAACAAAACATTAGTAATTATATTTTTTTGAAAAACATTAAAATTTCATTATTAAAAATTTACTGGTGGGAAGATAATAATGTGATTATACAATTTTATGGACAAAAAAAATTGGGCAACAAAAAATAAAAAAATAGAATTTTATTTTTTTTGCCAACCCGTCAAAGCAAGCTAAGGCTGTTCAAAAGTAACCCGTTCAGCCAGCCCTCAAACACGCAGGCTTGCCGGCATTATATATCCATTTTTTTTCCAATATGAGATCACGTCAACCCATCAATTCATCAATACTCAAATCCAAAGGCATATTATTATCTCCCCAGTATCAAGCCAATCACAGTAAAGGTAGACACCAAGATATTCAAAGAAAATCAAGAAAGAGATAAAAGGCTCATCAAGATTATGATCAAGAATTCAAAAAATATGATATATTCCATTATCTTGATCACCATCTTCATCAAGATAATAATTTAAGGAATTATAATTATAATTAGAATTTAAATAGTTAGACTTGGCAAGTCGTTAAGGTTTATAATTTTTCACTTAGTTATGTACAGCTCCATATTTACTGTTGAAGAAGATTTCATCCCTTCTTATTTTATTTCTTTATTTTTCATTCATTATAAAAAATTCCGAAAAATATTTCTTTCAATTCTCTTATTGCTATGAACCTAATTAATCGTTAGAGCTAATCTAATTATTAATTTAACTAGCAACAAATGTGATCATAGGCTGGCTCAAAAAGCCCACCTCCCACCGGGTTGCCTTGCCATGTACCTTTTTATTTTTAATTTTTACATTTATCTATTTTTTAAATGTTTCCCATACTCAATGAAAATAAAAATATATTTTTCAATCATTAGAATATATCATTAATAATTACACATCTGAATGTGATATTCAAAATCTACATAATATTATCAAACATCTGACTCGAATATAATTTTTCAAACGAATTTATTAACACAATAAATAATGATGTATAATCTAAATATATTCTTAAAAAATCAAGATAAAGAATAATTATCCAAAGACACTCCCCATTTAAAAATTTTATCATACATATATTTCGTAAGGAGAAAGTATAAAATGTAAGCTTTTTTCCCAAAAAAAGTGCAGATAAAACAGGAAACAAACATCCACCTCAGGCAAATGCTGAGTTTGGCAATGAACCAACAAAATATGCACCAGGATGGAAACTATAACCCAATCTGATGATCATTCCTGGCCCACAATAGCATCAGCAAAACCAAAACCAAAACCAAATCCTGAGGCACCAAACTTGCACTCACTCTGCAGTAATGTTGAGAGCAAGGGATGCCATACAGCACCTCAATATCATCCTCCCAAGAATATAAAGTTTAAATCTTAAAAAGCATACTACGAATTTAACCTTAATGCTGCCGACCCAACGGAATAACTTCAAATCTGAAATGATTGGGGGATACTCAGCCACAAAGAAAGAAAGAAGACACAAGCTCGTCAGCCTATATATTCAAAGAATGGCCCAAAAAGTCTTCGCTGCGATTCACCATCAAAAGAACAACGCTCTTCTATGACAATCATTTGCAGTCTTTTTCCATAGGGTGGCTTCCTAAGTTTCAAATAAGCCCAACAAGCGTTTTTGTTTGGGCCTGAACCCAAGAAAACGACAAGTTAAACTCAACGCTATTTGTATAAAAAAAAAATAAACTCAACGCCAAATAGTAGCTTGAGATTCAGACCAAGCAGCATGTTCTACAAGGGCATGTGAAACCATACTTTCAAGCAAAACTGAATATTGGATATATTTAAGAATTAAACTCAGCAACATGTTTTTATCCAGAGTGACATACCACAAGGCCAGATACGGTTAAAACAAAGTAACAATTAAAAAGGGCTACAGAGGGAAGATGAGATCATGTGAAGAACAACCTAAATTTACATTTTACAGCGTAAAATTGAAATAGCATTGTTCTGTTCTTGCTTTAGAAGGCAAGCACATAACCCAAAATTGAAACAAGGGGCGAGTTTGTAAGCAGGGATAGGCAAAATTCACTTGGCACCCAAGGTTGGGAACTGCCCAGGATCTTGAATCAATGGAGCTTGCACATTGTGGTTCACATTTCCACCATAACCTCTCATACCACGGCCGCGGCCACGACCACGGCCGCCTGGATTATAGTACCTTTCTCCTTCAGAAGGCTTCAGAAACTCATTTATGCTGACAGACTGTGAACGAGAACCAAGGAATACAATAAAGACGATAAATTTCGTTAGAACAAGAGATGATCATCAACCCCCAGAGCACGTGACAATGGAACCAAAGGTGAATAAATTATCATATCAAAACTCAATGATTTGAAGTTCAGGAAGAAATGCAGAACAGCTGAATGCAACAAGGACTTTCAAAGAGGAAGCCTTGTCAAGAAAGTGGCGAATTTAAGTAACTTCAGATTAAATCCAAGAAACTACCAGCACGTTACAATAATTTAATTAAAAGCCTTCTAAGGATATTAACAAAATTTCAAACCTTTTGAGAAGAATAGGCAAAACATCTTTGGGAAAAACAAAAATAAACCAAAATAACAAAATTTAGATAAAATGTCGATATCCCATCACTTGCAATCTAAGACTCACCATTTTTTGTTATAGATATTGATAGGAGAGATGCAGGACACGGTTAAGAAAATTTTGTTGATACACATATGGGAAGATATAAAATAGTTGAGCTGAAAAAATGTTTCTTTCAAATAAAATACATAAAACTTGATTTTCGCTAAAATTACAAGGACCTCTCCATTTTATATTATACATGCTCGTTTCCTAAAATGAAAAAGTTCAATGACATGTTAGTCCGTTTTGGGTGGCTCCATGTACATTGCATATTGATATATATAAGTGTTGATGATTAGTGGATAACTGACAAAAGAATCTGTTTATTACTAGTTACAGAAAAGCTACTTCAAGACCAGCCACTCAATGTTTAACACATTGATTCCTGCGGATCAATAAACAAGAAAAGTAATTGACTAAAATGATCATAGCCCAACTAAATATTAAATAATATACTTTATACCAGTTAAATAATATAACTTATCCTAGATTACATTTAGTTTGCTTAAAAATAAAACACAGACTATCAATCAAGACAGCAAAAAGGATCAAATGTGCAACATGATCACACCTTCTTAGATTTCTCTTCCTTCTCAAAAGCCTCTTTGCGCTTATCCTTCTCAGATCCCTAAAATGTCAAAAGGTATAATGAGGCATTGCCAATTTAATATGAATAACTAGAGATTAGAACAGGAAGCGGAGGCCAAATTGATTTCACCAATTTAATGAAGACATCGTCATTGTCTTTCTTGCTTGACAGCTGTTGCATGGACTCAAAATCTTTAGTGTCAACTTTTCTCTCCTCAGTCTTTAGTGCTTGCAAGGCCTTCCTTTTTTCTTCCAGCACTTTCTCATATTCTTCCAAAGTCATCTCCTGCCAAACAAAACACTGGTTATTTATACAATAAATAGCATACATGATGATTACAAAATCATACAAAAATACTAAATCATACGAATGAACACCCAAAATAGTAGCAAGCTGTTTAATACTAAAACAGTTCAAGATGTAACCCAATATCCGACAAAAGTTCTATGACAAAGAATGTAATGTAAGAGTTTCTGATTAACATAAAAATTGAAGGAGAATACAAGTTATCATTTTGCTTAATTATATTGATAAACTGTACAGCACACATGCATAACCCCCTCCCACCACCTCCCAAGAAAGGGAAGAGGAAAAGGTGAAGCAGCCTAATACATTCCATGCAATGCTGAGATTACGGATGCGATGAAAAACCAAACTGAGCTTTAATCATTTATGGTATTCAATGCATGGAGAAACTTCTCCTTGCACCAGGTAGAAGCTTTAATCATAATTTCTTGCCCTTGCGCAAGTAAGACATGGCATATCATGTGTTTGCCAGGATTTTAAAAGAGTAGAGTACTTAGGGGAAACAGAAGCAAATTACCGATGATAGAAATTATGAAATACTCACCTTCTCCTCAGGCTCTTTCTCTTCAGCTCCATCAGCAGGACTCTCCTTGCTGCCATCCACTGCATCTCCCTCAGCAGGCTTCTCATCACCCAAATTCTTCTCGTTGTCATTCACAACTTCCTCAGTCACCCTATGAAGATTGCATTCAGAAAAAGAAATGTAACAATAATCAATGAAAACCTCATAAAAATAGAAGACAGAATATTTTATTTTGTCTGCCTAAAGCCTAGAATTTGGTAATAGGTGCACAAAACTAAGGGATCATAAACTGGAATGCTTACTGCACAAATTCATCGGTTGCTGTTCCCCAGTTACCACGCCCTGAACCTTCACGCTTGAATTCATTTCTGCAATTAACAAATGTCACGTCAATGTTGGCAGCCAGAGAAATAAGAAATCAAAAGTAGGAGAAAATGTGAATTCTGCAATTAGAAAGTGTCGCAAAAATGTTGGCAGCCAGGAAAAATTAAGAAATCAAAAGTAGGAGGGAATGTGAACCCGCGCCCAGTGCCACTGCGGCGATCAAACGTCCTTCGTGGGCGTCCCTCTTCTCCAACTTCTCCATTGCTGAATCCACCACGACGACCGCCACGGAAAGGACCCCGAGGTCCACCTACAGGCTTCCCAGTTTCACCATCTACAAGAGCACCTTGACCAGCAAGGCCTCCACTGCCACTGAATGAGTTCTCATCGTTGGAAAAATCACGATTAAAACCCCTTCCTCCACGACCACGCCCATATCCACTTCCCCGTCCACCTCCACGGCCTCCACGAGGAGCTTCATTCCGTGCCTCTCTCACTAAGCAAATCACGTTAAAAAAGTCAACAATTGAAAAAAAAAAAGGAAGGAAATCATCAACAGAAAGAGCATTAAATTCAAAAGAACAAAAGCTTAAGGTAAATATCACCTTTTCAAGCTAGGAAATGATATCGAATCAGTAATAAAAGAAAATAAAGAACATTCTTAAAATAAAATGGCAAGTGAAATGACTCGCAATGCATAAAGCAATTACAGAACCGCAATGCTAACATAGAACTACAAAAAATGTACAAAGAGTACATGACAAAATCTAAAAAGACCACATTTTCAGAAGGTCCAACAGGTACATGTCATTTTCATAATTTCAGAACGCCCAAACTCAACCATCCCGTTCGGAATACCATCAGAAACCAACTAAAGAGGACGCACTCCACCAAATAAAGGTTAATCAGAAGTTTACCAGCCTGAGATGGTGGAGGTGGCTTCGTAGGCAACTGAGCAGGCTTATTCTGTTGAGCCAGAGCACGAGCTCCGGACTTGCCATGATCCTGCCCAGGGGCTTTCTTGGGTGCAGACACGACCTTCTGCTGCTCAGCCACGATGAGCTGCAACGGGTCCTCGGCGTCATCACCCAACAAATCAAAAGGGTTCAAGGTCGCCATTACAGAATACAGTAATTCAGAAATGAACCCACTTCTCAACAGTTATCCCAAAGAGTAAGCAACCACTAAACCCTATAAAGATAAAAATCCCATGGAGTGCCGCATAGATTCAGGGATGAAAAAGAACGAAACGGAAGGTAGAACGGAAAACCCTAGCCGCAAGGAGAGTGGAGGGTGGCCTAGAGTGAGGAGTGACCTGAACTTCATCGCAAATGAGAATTTATTTGGAAGTGGGTTGAGACTAGAGTGTCTGGGCCGCATTAGCCCTAACTTAGGAAGAAAATTATTCTTTTTGTAATGGTGGTGGTGGTACTAAATAATAATAATAATAATAATAATAATAATAATAATAATAATAATAATGTACCCAAAAAAATAATACCTCTCCCGTTCTTTTTTAATAATGTAATGGAAAACCCTAACTGCATTGGATCCGTTTGTGAACGCGATAGAGAAATACTTTTACGCAAGTTAAGGTAAATATGTGGAGAAGATTATCTCGTTTTACGAAAAAAATACTGTTGAACGTGCGTTTATTTTTACAAACATTGTCACAAACAAGTCAAATACTTATCACATTCTAAATGTAACAATAGTTTAGGATTCATATTGATTATAAACATAAGATCTCAAAGTATTTCATCTCCTATATTTTTCATATTACCCATATTTATACCCTATTAAGAGCAGTTACAATTAAATTCAAATAATTATAAGATATTAGAGAAATCCCGTCATAAATATTATAAAAATTTACTTAATTTTTTAAATTTATTTAAATTACTTAAGTACCTCTTACATGAGGGTTGGATGAGTAATAATGATAATAATAAATTTAAAAATCATAAGATGAGTTCTTGTTGAATGGAACAACTAAAATTATTTGTCATGAATAAAAATTATTAGTTTATTATATATTGTGTATCATATATTCACTTTTATCTTGAAAACATGTAATAAGAGCACAGAGTTGCACTTGACATCAAGGGTGTTCACTTTTGCCCTGTCCCGACTATTCCTGATCCGATCTCAACCATTTTGGAACATGATTGTCCCATTCCAAAAAAAATCCAGAACATGCCAAAATTATGATTGGGACTGGACGGGGTGCAGGAAGAGCTTTGTTCCATCTTGATTTTTTATCTTGTTCCTAATATTATTTTTTAAAGACATAACATATATTTTTTAAAATTCTATAAACAAATATCTTGAATGGAATCAAAGATATTGGTTCTATGAAAAGATTATTATATTGATTATATACTTGATACAATCATTCAAAAGAATAAGTAGCTGCAAATTTATTGAATGAAAAAGAACAATCAAATCATTAATGTTGTTAGACTATAGACCTATAAAGTTGATTTTAATTCCCTTTTGATTTTGAGGATTTTGAATTTAAAGTCAAGTTTTTTTCTCCTTGAATCTTTACCTTTTCTATTTTCCACACTACAACTAGGTTCAAGTTTTTTTTCCATTTATAATCCTAAAAATAGATAAGAAAATTCATTTCATCCCGATCCAGGCTGGAACGGGACACGATCAGGAATATGATGGAACACTTACTGTCCCATGTCTTTTTCAGGATGGGACGCAAAATAAGCCTGTACCGTTCTTATCCCGTCGCATGAACACCTCTACTTTGGCGATTTAGATTATGATTTTTTAAAAGGAATGACAATGAGGTTTTATTTTGACATTTTTTCAATTAATGAGGTCACTATTAACAATTACTTATTATTAAACATGTTGTCCGCAATTTCTGAGTTCTATGATTTTACCCATGTGTTCATGTTCAATTCAATTACATCTACATATCATTGATTTGTAACAATTGCTATATTTCAACTCTCTTGATTTGCAATCTTATAATACCTTTAAAACAAAGCCGTAGCATCACTAGTTTGACAAACATTCATAATTAATTAAAAAATATTTTTATACAAGTCGATATAAAACTCATCTAACATAATGAATTGTGTAAAATTACTTTGGAAAAAAAAAAAAGCTGAACCAAACACAAAGCAGCAAACCTATGTATCTGACTGAAGCAGCAAGTTCTGCTTCGCTTGTTGGCCCATGCAGGTTTTCTTGGATACATAGAAGAATCTTCGAAGAATCTGAACCTTATCCTTTCGCTGGGGAATGGGATATATTTGATCCTTGTCTGAATAATATTAGTGTCATCCCAATATATTATAGGAATGTTATAAATTGCCTTAAAAAAAGAAAAAAAATAAATCAATGTGCAAAAACATTTTAGGGAAAAAGAAAAAAGGGAGTGACAATGTCATTGGTCATTTTCGTTTAATTCTTGATTAATAAATAGCTTCTAAACACTTGTACATGTTTAATATGTACATGTAATTTTTATATTAAAAACACCACAATGCCATCTTCCAAGAACTCGTTATTCTCTCCCTCCAGAATCATAGCTTGAAAAGTCAACCGCCACAACACATCACAACAAAACATATTTTCTTCTGCAGGAAATCAAGAGCATGGCCACAACCCATTGACCAACTGTTGACAACAAGAACCCAATATTATATAAGAAGTAGATTTGAATCTAAGACGAATGCGAGAAGTAGCATATACGAACGAGATGGCACGCTTCAAGGAAGACGATGAATGAGAATGACAGATTATAGAGGGGTTGTGGGAGATCGCAATCGAGATGCTTTCTGTCTGGGTTTGCAAGTAACATTGGGAAAAAGTTTTACCATACATGCACACTTCCGAAGCTGTCTGCTACTTCAACACCTGAAGGCCTCGTGAATTCATCTCTCCTACTCTTCTCTTCTATCTGTCCGGTTGATCTGAAGAAGACGAGGAGGAGTATCCTCTTCTCATTCTTTAGATCTCCCGTGAAGCAAGTCAGCAGCGCTGTTTGTGCAGGAAAGTTGGCGATCAACCTCCAAGAGATCAAGAGCGAAGCTGTTCCTCTAAAAAATTACTAACTTTCCTTTTTCCAGAGAAAAGCCATTGTTTCCGGTGACAGGCTTGAAAATTGTGAAGGCATATATACACATACAAAGCACAAAATCACAAAGAAAAGCTTGAAGACATACGCAAATTCATGTAGATATGCGTAAACCCAATAATACCTCCATTCAGGTTTACATCTCCTCAATGTTCTCAAAAAAGTATTGCTCATTCCCAATGCGTTTAAATTTATCCCAAAAGAAATTTTAAAGACAATCACAACACAAAATAACTTTGATCTCCAAATCCTTTGGGAACAAAAATTTAAAGGAACCAATTATTTGGATCATTCCAAATTGAACGAGAAAGAAGGCGAGATTGATCAAAGTAACTTAACTCTAATACCATATGTTAGAACAAGCTCATAATTAATTAGAAATATATTGGATTTATGAGCTCTATACAATTGAGACATAAAGCAGCGGAAGAATCAGTCTCTCTCACCATTCCTTTGTCTTTCCGGATTGAGATCCAAGATTAATGATAGGAGAAGAATGTAAGCCAAATAGAAATCACAAGGTCACATGTCTCTTCTAACTGGCGAAAAGACACTGGTTATAGCCGTGACCAGTCAGGGAACCTCAAATGAGCAAACCAAGATGTATCAATGTTGCTCAATTAGTTAAGCTCTTGATATGATATTCCCACTATCAGGGACCATCCTTAAATAGAGCTAATTAGGGTTACCCTATCTAAATTCAACCCAAATGACTACGGGCCACACTTAGAATATTATATTGATTCCCTAAATAATATATATGATAATGATATATATTATATTAAAATATCTAACACTCTCTTCATCGGAAACAGTGTGGCTGCTGCTCTGTTTCCTCTCTTAACTAACAAATCGCATTAAAAAGATCTCAAACTTTGGTTATTCGTGTGTGTGTGTGGTGAAAGAGGAGAATGACGCTAAGGATATTAAAATGAAACTCGAAACACAAACGGAATTTGGAATCAATAGAAGCCGGGTTTATTGTGACTAGCGTTGACTTCTTTCCCTTTGCTTTCAATTTTTACAAAAGGAATGATTCCAGGAAATCTTCATTAATGCAATGAAACTGTTGAGTATTTTTTTCCAACGAATTCAAACACTGGTTTGCCACGTTGTGATAGATTAATCTCCAGAAATAGATCCAACTTCTATTGGATCTATTGGATTCCGCTGAAGAAGTGTTTTTTTGTTTCCGTCCTTAAAACAAGCCCAATATGTAGCAGAAAGAATATATTTTCAATCTGTTCAAATGGAGTGTGACGATACAGATTGAGTGATTATTGCAACATTAGGGAGCACAGTCTGAGAAATCTCTTAGGCAAATCCAAAAAAACACAAGCTCATGGGAGATTACCATTATCCTGCTTTTACTTTATATACTCAATGACCATTCAAAACAATGCTTGTCCTCAGCCAGAATCATACTCCTACCAAAAGCCTAATGGCTAGTTCCAAAGTTTACTGCCCAATTTAACACACAATGAATGAAATGAAAAATGTTTCAGCAGCGACGTGCCTTCTAAGTTCAAATCATTGTTAGGAGAATATGTTTCCTGAAAGATCTTTCTCATACCCACTCCCATTTTCTTCTCACAAAGTCCAAAAGGACTTTTCTGCATGCCAAATGGAAAATATTAGCTCTCCAAATCCTCCATTGGCGCTCAAGAAGTGGTGGTGGGGGGACTCGCTTTTGCATTCAATGAATTGCATCGATGGCCCCAAAAACATTTCAGATAAAAATTTTACAGACACGTAGCTTGATTGTTGAAAACGTAATCCTTAATTGTTGAAAACCAAAGCATCTAGCTAGAATCCTCATGCTTCATATATAGTTGGGAAAACATACGTGTAAGGATAATTATAATTGAAGTGACACACTATTTGCTCAAATCCTCAGAATGCCTATACAGAATCCCTAACTAACTTCTTGAGTGTGTAGATCTGAATCTCCAAAACCTAACCTTACTCGCCGGCTTTGTCTGCGGCAACGGCTCCCGCTGAATCATCTGACATTCCCTTCATCTGCTGTTGCATCAGCGTCCTTTGCTCCATATTCCGCGTCTTGTTGATAGCAACCGCGCAGATGACTGAAACATCAAACAAAGATGCCACTAACGATTAGATTCAATCAGATACACAAAAAAGCGAACAGAGAGAGAAAAATAGTCGGGAATCGGATTACATCCGGCGCCGACGAAACAAAGAAGACGGAGCAGTTTCGGCCCGGGAGGACCCGCCACCTCTTCTCCGGTCATTTCTCGGCCGGAAATCGCTTCCCAACTTCTCACAATCAAGTTCTCTCCTCTTGCTATTGCGATCCTCACTCCTTGGTGATTAATAATGATGGCATAAAATAGCAGATTCTGGGTTTCACAAAAATTGCAATTTTTTTATAGAGTAATTTTTTAAAACTAAGAACTGAATTAATTGGTCAAATTCATTCTCTTCGATATATCATAAATATAAACTGAATTCAGTAAATTCTGAAGAGACTTAGAAAAGTTTCAATAATTTTCATCTGTTATAAATATATTAAATAAGTGGATATTTATTGACTCTTGACTTCCTATATCATAAATGATATACATGAATTGTCACTAAAGAACTAAAGAGTTATTCAATAAACAGTCAAATGCATGAATAATCCGAAAAGTCTCAATGTATATTCATATGTATTTATTGTGCTATTCATTGTATGTGACTCTTGAAGGTCACTATTAGAGGCTTATAAATACTGCCTATGTACATGACATTGTAGTGTGATCGATCATAGAAACTAAATAAGAGTTACTCTCCCATTTACCCTACTATTTTCTCTTCTCTTATTCTTTATCCTAAATTCTTTTACTTTATAACATGTTATCAGCACGATTGCTCTGACAAAGGTTATCTTCCGCCGTAGTTACTTTAATCATTTCATCTATTTTCTTTTATTGTACCTTTGTTTAACATCGATCTATCTACGATAATCTTAGCCACTCTATGGAATTAAAGTGAATCTTTTACCAATTGTTTTAAACATCGGGTTCCATGTCTTAGATTAGAGATTATTATTGCTTTCTTATGATAATTTCATTTACAAGTATATATATGTGTATATAATATATTGTTATTTTAGTATGGCCAGCATTCATGCACCAGTCATTTTATATTCATAAATCATATGACCAGAAGTCATATTTCTTTTATTTCTGATTTTGATATAATATGGCTGGAAGCTGTATTTCTTTAATTATCTAATTTTGAGATTTTATGGCCATAAGCCATATTCCTTTGATTATATGCTATATGGCCAGAAGCCATATGCATTTTTATATTCTATCTTATGGCTGGAAGACATATACAACTTTTATCCTATTGAAAAATTGCCAGAAGTCATATTTCTTTTTAATATGACTAGAAGCCATATTTATTTGATTCTATGATATTATGGCCGGAAGCCATATACATTTTTATATTCTATCTTATGGTAAGAAGCCACAACTGTTATCCCGAAGATAAAATGCCAAAAGCTATAAATTTTTATTTTCTATCTTAATTTTTTTTATTATGAGATTATATATCCAGAAGCTATATAACTTTTATTCTTTATATTATTAAATGGCCGAAGGCCGTATAGCCTTAATTTTCTATTATGAAATTATATAATATTAATTTTTCATCCTGATTTGATTGATTGGCCTGTAGCCATGAGAATAAAAATGCCTCGAAGCCATAAGTTTTAATTTTAATTATCTTGAAGGCATGAGATTAACTATCAACATAAGTTTTTTTTTATCATTTGTATTGTTATATTGCATTTCATATTCTAAGAATTTCCTTTATTACCTTAATCTAAATTATGATTGGTAAATTTAAATTTGCAACTACTGTAAAGACATATTTATTTTCAATATTTGACCATAAAGATCCACTTTTCTTTGGATCAATGTCAAGGAAATATATGAGCACTTAAATATGGTTATCCTTCTAAAAAGCTCATTCAAATTTCTCCTGAAGTAGCAATATTGTGAAAGAGGTTTTAAGAAATATGCTAAGTTAATTTCTTACCACCTTGTGGTTGAACAAAATAACGAGCTTTTATTAAAAAAAAGTCACGAATCCTGTTCAACTGGTTCGAATCCATTCCCAGAAGTGAATGTAGTAACTAACAAATATGTTAATGACTGTTGATGTGGACGAGGACGTAGACATGACTACAATTATGGGCGTCAACGTGGTTAGAATCATAATGGCTTTAAACTTCACCTGAAGTGTGTTAGTGTAGAATTTGACCAAGAAGGGGTGAATTGGTCAATTTAAAATTTAAAGCAAAGATCACAAAAATAAAATAATATCACCAAGCAAAGCAGAGAAGAGATGAGCATGAGAGATTTATACTGGTTCGGTCCTTCTGACCTATATCCAGTCCTCAGAGCACCTTTGAGATTTTCAATCCACTAACCAGCAACAAGCAAGGCCAACAATGCCTTTACAATGAAGAATTACACTCCCCCTTACAATATGTAATAAAATAGAGTCTCGCACACTCTGTTTTATGTCACAATCTCAACCCAATTGATTCAAGGTCCCAACCTTGAATATCTCACAGATTTACAACGAAGTTGAATGATACAAACTCTCTTGGAAGAGTAGATAATGAATACTGAGGCACAGAAAATATATTGAGTAGTTTACAGAGAATACAATAAATATCGTAGAATAATTATAGCATTCGTCTCTTTTGTTATCTCTATAATGAATGCTTGGTCCTTTTATAGATTATGAGTAATAAAGTTGCCATTAGAGAGATATTAATATCGGTTACTCTCATCAACTACCGTTTCTGTTTCGCCATTAATGTTGCATTAAATGTAACTCATGAATGTAGACGACGATAGCAAATTCATGCAATCTGTCTGCAAGAGGCATGGACAACTTTATTTCTCTTTCCATGATTCAATACTCTGCATTTATGAAGGCAGGTGAGATTCAAACTCGTTAAACACAAATAAGGAAAGTTGCAGAGAGTAGGTAAAAGCTGTCAGAGAAAAATAGCTGTTGAGTAAAGGAATACTCAAGTTTTGGATTCAATCCTCGAGTAATGAACAAATGAAAGCAAGTGTAAATTTGAATATTTGAAGCTTTACTCGAGTTTGTAAAACACTTTCTGAAATAACTCGAGTGTTTGTTTGAAGTATTGTATAAGTTTTGAAATCAAGCATAAATACTCGAGTGTTATAATTGATGTAATCGAGTGTTGGAAACACTTTCAGCTGCTATTCGAGTGTTTAGGAAAAAATTTGAAGTAAAACATTTTGAAATAGCTCAATACTCGAGTGTTCAAAACACAATACTCGAGTGTTGTCACTTCTTTTATCATCACTCGAGTTCCCTAATGGAAGTGTTGTGCTTGTTTGAAAAAATATAGCTCGATACTCAAGTATTATAAATCAATACTCGAGTGTTGACAATACTTTCATTATAAACTCGCGTGTTCTGCTTTAGTGTTGGCCCATATGTTGAAAAGAAAGCTCGATACCCGAGTGTTAGCAACACTTCGATCACAACTCGAGTGTTCTGCTTCAAGTGGTGTGCTGAGGTTTTGAAAAACAACTTGATACTCGAGTATTGGAAACAACCACTTGAGTGTTGCTAATACTTCCATTTGTAACTCGAGTATTCTGCTTCAAGTGTTATGTAGAATTTTGAAAATAAGGCTCGATACTCGAGTATTACAACACAATACTCTAGTGCTGTCAACACTTCAACATCAATACTCGAGTTTCACTTGAAAGTATTCAGTTATAAATCATTTTACGATCTAATACTCGAGTCTTTCAAAAAATCACTCGAGTGTTGAGAATACTTCAGCCTTATACTCGAGTTTTTACTAAAAGTATTGAAACATAGAATCATTTTAGTTCATGATATTCGAGTGCCTGACTTCATTACTCGAGTATTCTCATCACTTTCAATAGTAACTCGAGTTTTGTATGAAAGTATTGATTTTTAACACATTAAAAAGCCAAAATACTCAAGTTTTAAGACATAATGCTTGAGTATTCCCAATATTTTCATACAAACTCAATTACTGAAGTGCAGAACTCGGGTATTTCATTATGAACACTTACTCAACATCAACCTAAGCTTCATAATTCCTGAAATCATTTTGTTATCATCAAAATATGACATCAACAAAGTGGAGAGGAATTGATAAGAACCATATAAAAAAAGCAATATGTGTGCATAATCAACACATTGGATATGTATTGAAGCTCCGGAAGAGCCAATTTATAAGAAGCTTATTAAGTTTCATAATATCCATAGAAATGGATACCACATGGAAGTAGAAGTTATATGACCAGAAGTTACATAAGCTTGATCTCTTATTTTAATATCGTATAGTGGATGCCATATATTTTACCTAACATAAAATAGTCTGAAGCTATATTCATTTAATTATTGTTATACTTATAGCATTATAAGTATATAAATATATGTGTGTGTATGCATGTATATTCTTTCACTCTTAACCTTATTTATTTTATTGTTTGTTTTATATCTATTTGTTTTTACATTTCCTCCATTTTTCTCTGGCTTTGTATATAAGCATATTTTAAAGCATATGATAGTAAACCAGAAGTTTACTGAAATTGATGAATTTAATGCTTGATATGTATTAGTAAACCTGCAGTTTACTGATGAATTTAATGCATGTCATGAGATAGTAAACCAGAAGTTTACTTATTAATACAAACCAGCAGTTTGTCAATGTAAAACATAATTTTACTAATGAATTTAATGTTGGTCATAACCAGTTAGACCATCCCGATTGAATTATGATTCAAGAGATTATTGAGAATAAATGTGGATGTACCTTGAAGTGTAAATAGATACCACTATTTCTCATATATTCCATGTTCCAAATAGGAAATATATTAATAGATCCTCATAAAGTTAAATATAATTTGAGCCTTTTACATTCTCAAATTGGTTGCAGAAATGTATTTGTGGGACTAGTTACCATATGGTTTTAATTGATGCATCAACTAAATGGTCTCACGTTTGTTTATTATTTTCTTGCAACTTGAAGTTTGCGAGATTCTTTACTCAATGAATTGTTAAGAGTATATTATCCTGATTATCCGATTACAAAAGGCTATCTTGATAGTGCTAATGAATTTACTTCAATAGCCTTAATGAGGATTGCATGTCACTTGGTCTTTATGTTAAACATATTGTAATTCATGTTCACATGTAAAATGGGCTAGCAGAATGATTGGTTGAATGGTTGCAACCTTTTCACATGAGATATAATCTACCATATTCTGCTTAGCCATTTTCTATGTAGCATTGTTAATTCACATGAGGTCAACAAATTATCTAAGATTTCCCCTTTCAAAGGTTTTTGATTAAAAAAATCCTAATATTTCCTACTTTTGGGTGTGTAATATATGTGCAGGTAAAACCCAATGAATATATGTTGGTTATGAATTTTATGACATTGTTCATCAAGTGTCATTCGATGAATTACTTTCATCAGCATCAAGGGGAAGAAAATAAGCAGTTGGGTCAAGAGATTAGCTGGAATGAATTATCATTGACTCATTTTGATCCTCCGATAAAGCAATGTGAACTGGAAGGTCAAAAGACAATTCATTTACATAATTTAGCTAATCAAATGCCAGAAGCATTTACGGATCAACAAAGTCACATTCCCAACTGCCAATGCTCCTATCAGAATTAATGCCCCTGAAGGATAAACTATTATAAATGAATCCAAATCACGCCTGAAGCGTGGAAGGTCAATCGGTTTCAAAGATAAAAAAATCCTCGAAAAAGAAAAGGAGTTAAAAATATAGATGGTCAAATCGAGGATAATCAAAAAAAGACAATAGCTCCAGAAGAGAATGTGATAGTCCCAGAAGATACATAGGTACCCAACATATGTGAAAAAAATGAGATCTTAATAAATTATGTTATGAATGGAACCGATGGGACAGAAATGAAGTCAACGTTGACGACATCTTTGCTTATAATATAGCATATAATGCAATGAATAATAACGAGAATCATGAGCCAAAATCCATTAGTGAATGCAACAGAGAAAAGATCGGCCATTATGGAAAGATGCCTTTAAAGGCAGACTTAAAAATAATTAGAAAAATGAAAAGCTTTTGGACCTGTAGTCTTTACACTAAAGGATGTAAAACCTATTGGATATAAATTGGTTTTTGTGAGGAAACAAAATGAAAAGGTTGAAATTATAAGATACAAGGCATGTCTTGTAGCCTAATGCTTTTCACAAAGGCCTGGTATCGAATATGAAGAAACGTATTCACCTGTAGTGGATGCGACTACTTTTCGTTATTTGTTAGCCTGATTTTAAATGAAGGGCTTGATTTACATCTAATGAATATTGTGACTGCCTATTTATATGGCTCACTTAACAATAATATTTATATGAAAGTCCCTAAAGGACTAAAAGTGCCATAAGCACAAATCCCTGAAGGAATAAAAGTGCCAGAAGCACAAATCCCTGAAGGATTAAAAATGCTAGAAGCACAAATTCCTAAGGGACTTAAAGAGTCAAAAATATCAAATTCTTGTTCTCGAGAACAATATTTAATCAAGTTGAATAAGTCCCTGTATGGCCTAAAGCAATTAGGGCGCATGTGGTATAATCATCTTAATGAATATTTGTTGAAAGAAGGATACATAAATGATCCTATATGCCTATACATCTTTATGAAAAAAATCTGGAAGTGAGTTTGCCATAATTGTTGATTATGTTGGTAATATCAACATCATTGAAACTCTTGAAGAGTTACAAAGGGCAATTAATTGTTTGAAGAAAGAATTTGAAATGAAATATTTAGGAAAAATGAAATTCTGTATTGGATTACACATTAAGTACATAAAAATGGGATCTTTGTATATCAAGAAACTTATACAAAAAGATCCTAGAACGTTTTTATATACTCTAATGATTTTATTGGATTACACATCTGTTATGTGCTCTAATGATTATAAGGTCTTTGCAACCTGATAAATACCCATTCAAACCTCAAGTAATTAGTGATTAAGGTGATGAAATGGTCCAGAAGTACCATATTTTAGTGCTATAGAAGCACTACTATATCTTGTTAATCATACACATCCTGATACATCATTTATTATTAGTTTATTAGCAAGATATAATTCTTCACCAATACGAAGGCATTATAATGGAGTAAAACATATTCTCCGTTATCTCATAGGCACATGGATATGGGGATATTCTACTCAAATAAATCCAAGCACGAACTGGTTGGTTATGCAGATGCTAAATTTTTGTTTGATCCATATGATGATAAATCACAAACTAGTTATCTGTTTACATGTGGTGTGCAGCTATTTTATGGCGATATATGAAACAGTATATATCAGCCACATCATCTTGCTATGCTGATATTCTAGCAATCCATGAAGTAAGTTGAAAATGTGTTTGGTTGAGGTTAATAATACATCACATGCAAATAAGTGATGCCGTTATGAGGGAGAGTCGATACACGCTGTACTCTTTTTCCCTTGTCTAGGTTTTGTCCCATTGGATTTTCCTAGAAAGGTTTTTAATAAGGCAGCTTCGGATAGTGTATCAATGAATGATGTACCCTTTTCTTTGGCTATGTTTTTGTCCCACCGGGTTTTTCCTAGTTAAAGTTTTTAATAAGGCATATTCGTAATGGACATCCAAAGGGGAGTGTTATAAATATATTAAATAAGTAGATATACATTGACTCTTGACTTCCTACATCATAAATGATATACATGAATTGTTACTAAAGAACTAAAGAGTTATTCAATGAACAGTCAGATGCATGAATAATCCAAAGAGTCTCAATGTATATTCATTTGTATTTATTGTGCTATTCAATGTATGTGACTCTTGAAGGTCACTATTAGAGGCTTATAAATACTGCATATGTACATGATATTGTAGTGTGATAGATCATAAAAACTAAATAAGAATTGCTCTCCCATTGGCTCTACTATTTTCTCTTCTCTTATTTTCTTATTCCTGATCCCAAATTCTTTTACTTTATTACATCATCAACTTTGATCAGCGCATTGGTCGTGATATTAAAAAAACATTTCCACAAAATTATGCATATATACAATTTTTCTCGTGCTTACTAACTAATAATTATATTGATTTTAAAATATAGGAAATATCTTTTATTTATGCATTTATTCTTTACTTTCTGTGTTTATATCATTTGGGTAAGTTTGATTAAGTGAAAATCATAGAATAAAAATGAAAAACCAGCATTTTTCATTGCTCTCCCATGTTTGGTTTGCCATTTGCGTAGGAAATTGCTTTCCGGCGATGCCGACTCTTCCATTGTCCATGGGAAGCGCTCTTCCAGTGCAAAATGGTGGGAACCTATTTTCCATCTGTACTAAAAAATTCAAGCTGTGACCTGAAAAATGCAAGTTGTAACCTAAACATTCTAAGTCGGGAACTGGGACTAGGGGTGGAAACAGGCCAGACAACCTATCAGGGGCCTGTGGCTTGGCCTGTAAAAGCCTGTACAGGCCAGGCTTTTACAGGCCCAGGCCACAAGCCAGGCCGCCTGGAAGGCTTGTTTCCAAAACAGGCCCAGGTGGCCTGTCAAGCGACTTGTTTTTTTTAAAAAAATAGATTTGCATGCATTGGCTAGTATTATGTTTTCAGCCCAAATCTTTTGTTGCTTCTTTTCAGCCCAAACCTTTTTGAATTGATTCTTTTTAATGAATCGATCTGATCGCAACTTTGAATATGGAGGTCCTTTCGGGAAAACTTATTGTTAGCCATTTATGGGGGTGGAATGAACTTCATCTTCATTCTTCCAGACTCTAACCCCTCTGCTTCGCTCATCTTCCACACAATGACACAATCTCCATGTTATTTTTTCCATACACACTCTTGCTTCTTTGTTGGGTCATTCTCTATCTCTCTCTCTATGCTCCCTTCTTCTGGCCTCCATAGATCTTCAATGATTTTGTGGAACTAGATTTTGTTGCAGTCGAACGAACGCGACCTCTGTCGATAAACCCGATCTCCGGCAACGAACGTGACCCCCACCTCGATCTCTGGCGATGACAATGCGATCTCTGGTTAGACAACACGATCTCCAACAACGCGATCTCTGGTTGGAATTGCCGCTGGTTGTGGGCGGAGGGGAGGGATTTTTTCTGGGGGAGGATGGATTTTTTTGGGTAGAGGGTATATTAGTCTTTTCACACTGTAAATATAAATATAAAATTAAAATAATACCCCACTTCTTCCAACCTACCAAACATACTTTTAATCTCACTTCCAGTTCCATCAAAATTAATTCTGTGTACCAAATAGGACATAAAGATCTGATTTGAATGAAATTTATAGAAAAAAATTTGCATTTACTCTCCATTGTGTATTACATGGGCAATTACATGTTTTTATTTTTAAAAAATAAACAAACATAACCAAACACCGTTTCCTTTATATAGTTGTGCAGTTTAAATGTGAAAAGAGTCCTATAAAAATTAAAACAAAACTGTTAATTCAAATTACTTTGTATAATATATATTTTCCTAGCTAAATCAATCAAGTAATATAAGTAATTTAAATGAGATTGGATATACAAAAAGTGGCAAGTGAAGTTAAAAAAAATTACAGTGTTCAGGATTTGTTTTCTAATCCCACTATAATAGTTTTCATCGGTTCACACATGTCCTAAGATGCTAATTGAAAATGAAAAAAAATGTAAACTAAAGAGCAAGAAAAATCCATGAAACTGCCATGTAAACAAAGTTGAGTATGAGTAGACAGAGGAGAATGAGGGAAAAGTGAGAGGTCGGAGGGGCTGTTTTGGAAATGAGATTTTCTCTCTAAAATCTCTTCATTTTTGTAGCCCAAAAACAAGGGGGAGAAAACATATAGGTCTTATGCTCTTTTGCTCCCCAATTTTTGTCCTCTGTCCTCTCCTATGGCATATCTAAATAGAAAAAAAAATCTATTTACCATCCCGCATTATCTCCTAACTTTCTCTTAGCCTCTACTTTTCTCTTCATTTCTCCATTCAAACATAGGATAAATTTTTAGGGGGGAAATGTAAACAGAAAATGAACATTACCTCTGTGTTGCTACATTGCATTATGGCACATACCACAGAAGCCCAATATTCCTGCAATGCCAATAGTAACAACCGATTTTATAAAAAATACACTTTGTGACTTGCCTTTTACTGGCTACATATAACAATAACAGTAAAGCAAAGGGAATCCTCTGAAATTAGATTCGCTTGAAGTGTCTCAGAATTGAGCACCTAGGACTTTTGTCATAGCAACGAACAAGATGAGGCATGTAAGGATCATAAATTGGGTCAGGCCACCAAGGATTAACAGGAGAAATTCAAACCGTTCCCACTTGAACCTAAATTTCCAAAAGAAAAACACATGGACCAGAATTTTCGCAATCCCCTCATTCGTTCGATCACTAAAACCTACATTTTCATAACTTGAGAACCAAATGGATAAGTTTTAATGGGACTGAGTGAGGAGGCTCTATCTCATTCGCTATGGTGACCAAAGGCTTGGAACC
The DNA here is from genome assembly GCA_025593235.1 of Vachellia pachyceras. Lineage (NCBI taxonomy): Eukaryota > Viridiplantae > Streptophyta > Magnoliopsida > Fabales > Fabaceae > Vachellia > Vachellia pachyceras. The sequence goes on from JANTPZ010096928.1 coordinate 28,128, forward strand.
ATCAATTCAAATGATCAGCCTCCAATACAAGCATCATTCGAAGTTAGTTGCAAGACATGAAGGCGCTGAATGGCTTGCTGAAAAGTAAGCAAAGAAGCTTTCTCAGTCTGGCTCTTCGGCTCAGTAGAAGAATGCCACGAAATAGAAGCAGCTCCAATTGCAGAGACAGTAACACTAGTTAACTGACGACGGGAGGGCCGCGAGCATAACCCATTGGCAGCGACTTTGCCTGCGCAGAGCACTAAGAGATGGGAAGAATGTGGCTTGAGAACGGAGACGACTAAAGGAAGGGCAACGATAGCCATGGTCGGTGACTCCAAAGAGGGACGCCAGAGAGTAGATGGCTTTGCTGTCCAACGAATGTGTGTTTGGAAATTCCGCTAGGAGAAATGAGTTTACAAATTCCGAGGTATTTTACGGATCTCTAGATGGTTTTGTGGATTTCAATATGGTTTTTATGGATTTCAAGATGGTTTTTACAAATTTCGAGATGGTTTTGTCTCGGCTTACGTGCACTGTTGGGGAAACGGTGTTCCCAAACAAGCCCTGTGAAATCAAAGGGATAAGATGATAGGGTTTAACATCAGCGGTTATCCCGGGCTCACAACGGTTGAAACACGTCTTAATTATTTAAGTAAAATTCATATTTTGTCCTATAGTTTAGGCTCATTTGTAAGTAAATCCAATTGCATTTTATGTAAAACAATTATCAAATATGTTATCAAAAAAAGGTCATTGTTATGAAATTAAAAATTTAGGGGGGAAAAGAATAGTTCCTTCTCACTATTCGAAGTATGTAGTACATAAGGATGTCTTCTATTTACATACAGAACTTTATAATATCAAGGTAAATCAATTCTATAATTACATGTGATAATGGGATATTACGAGGAGATATGGAAATCCACGTAATATTCATAAATCGTTCCCACTTGAAAACATCACTTGATATCTCTGAGTTTACAAAGTCTAGTGTCATGAACTATCTTTTCAAATATCATACAAGAAAGTGACTTGAAAAACAAATATGCTATATTGAAAAAAAAAATATGCTAAATTTTGACTGGAACGGATTTGTTGAATATTAATTTCACCCTTTTTTAAGGTCTTAAGTGAAGAAAAACTTTGGTGAAATATATTTCGTTCATCACCCTTAGTATAGCCTTCATTTATTTGGGCAATACACGCAGCATTATCCTATAAAAGATTGTTGGGAATATAATTGCCTAAAAATAAATCATAAGTGGTTTGTATGTGATGTATCACTAATCTCAATCATATACATTCTCGACTTACTTCATACATTGCTAGAATTTTTATATGATTATATGATGTGGCTGATAGTATTTGTATTATAGATCACCAAGAAATAGTCGCACTTCCACATTTAGACAAGTATCCTGTTTGAGATTGAACTTCATGTGGTTTAGACAAAAATCCAGCATCTGTGTAACTGATTAGTTTATACTTGGATACACATGAGTATAATAACATCATATCTATAATGCCTTTGAAATAACATATGATATGTTTCACTTCATTCCAATGTTTATGTTGGTGAAAAGCTAATGAATAGCATGTCAAGGTGTGTAGAATTAGTAATATATATATTAGTGCCCTAATAGCACTAAGGTATCGTACTACCAAACCAAGTAATTCTTCATATCATCCTTCACTAATTTCTCGAGGTCTAAAAGGATCTTTATCAATCTGCAGAGACTTTACTGTTAGATGTGATTGATTTTGATGATGACAAATCCTTCATGAAAATATGTATGAATGTAAAAGTTATGCAACATATTTTTCTTGACTATCTCTCCCCCTATTTGGTATCAGCAAAAAGTTTGAAATATTTTTTTTAAAATGAATGTTTTGCTCTTCTTTTGAATGCCAATTAAGTTCCAAATAATTTGCATATGTTTTTAAGTTTCAAATAAAGGATTGTTTTCGTGAAAACATATTTGAAATATATTATTGAGGTTTTGAAAATGGATTTGAAAGAGGGAGGATGCAAAAACTGGAAGGAGCTCACAAGTTTGAAAATGGATTTGAAATTTACAAAGATCTCCTTTTTCCTTAAAAGAAACCAAAGATGTTAAAAAATGCTTGAAAGATAAACAAGGGTTTAGAAATGCTCATTTGATTTGGCAACTTGATGATTGATCTTTAAAGTCTATTGACATCCTCTCTTGTTTCCACCATGCTTGTGCCATCTGTTCAGTTCGAATGTCATTGTCAATATTCTTCCATCGAGAGTGTTCTTTCATATTGGCGTAGATGATGTTGCAAGCATCAACAATATGAGTCTGATGAATAACTTCCAATTCTCCTATCATAATGTCAAACTAACTCTTGCAAGGAGATTGGTTAGCACAAACAAGTACGAAATATTCCTTTCAATAAAAGGTGTTTCAAATAATGAGTAGGAAAGGAAAAAAATACATCATCAAAACTAATATGAGCTTTGGAATTTGAAAAACACAAGTGAATGTGAAGCTCCCCCTTAATTAATGCATAGGTTTAAAACAATCATGAAAAACAAAGTTGTGACTTTTCCCAAATTTTCAAAATCTTTCATGAGAGTTAAAATAATTTGTGGAACATTTGAGCAACAGTCGAAAATGAGTTTGATTTGGCAAATAACACACTGGAGGAAGTTTTGAAAAAGCAAAACTAATTTTGATGAAGATTTTGAAGACTCGGAAGAATATTTCAGAGAAAATGAATGTGCAACACAGATGGAATATATAAATGGTCTTTGGCTATTTAAAAACATTTTTGTCCAATATCACAAGGGTCAAAGAAGTGTCACTTAAATGCTGGGAAAGAAAATTGAAGAACATGGGCACTTCAAGAACAAATTGACCAATACTCTAGTGCTCGAGAGCTATCTCCTAGTGCTCGATCATCATGATCTTTGATGTTAGAAAAGCTTACCCTACTCGAGCATTGAGATTGAATGCTCGAGCATTACCTGTGCTTCCACACATTGCTCGAGAGTTATCATTCAGCACTGTGCCAATTAATTCAATTTGCTCCAATACTCGAGCATAACTTCATTTGTGCTTGAGTACTGCTTCAAAAACATCAAAAACTTGATCCCATGCTCGAGCATTTTGATTTGTAATGCTGCAAATACATACTCAAGCACCTGCAAGACATTAAACTGGGGTATTCTATGGTACCATCCTTTTCTTGGGTCCATACGAAGTTAAACTCAACAATCTTATGCTCTTATATAATCAAAATAATACGATATTTGAACAAAAAACAAATATCAATAACCCAAATAATTAAATTCAAATCATTGATTCATAATGGATAACAATTGGATGATACCAAGAATGATGTTTTGCAAAATTCAATGGCACTTTGTAAAAGAGTTTTAACTAGAAAACGTGTCATTGATGATTTTTAATGCAATGCTTAAGAACTTATGCTCTGTATGATGGAAGCAATTTTAAGGAGCATAAAGACCATTTGAAAAGCAGATTTGCTTCGATAAAAAAAAAAAGAAAAGTAGATTTGCTAAAGCCAATGAACTTATACATGCAAGTTTGACACGATCAATATTTAAAAAATGATTATTTATGAATGAGATCATGTTTTTCAAGAATGATCACGTCACGTTTTCCAAAATCTCATATGTTCATTCAAATCATAATGGATAGACAAAGTGAGATTTTGAATGAATTTGAAACTCATTTTCTAAACATGAGAATTTATGCTGAAAAAGATGGAAGTACTAATTAAGAAGTACACCAACAATGCTTCACTTTAAAAATCTTATAAAGGTATCATGTTAAACATTGATGTTCACATGTTGAGAGTTTCTTGGGAGCAAAAGTCATGTGGTAATATTTTAGCCAAAATGGCCTAATCATGATAAATGTAAGCATAATGACTTTGCTATTGATCTTAGCATCAGGAACTTTCAAGTCAAGAATTTGAGTGAAATATTCATATTACTCAGAAAAGATAATTGATTGTCAATAAATTTGAGCAGCAAAGAGAGTAATATATGAAATGAGGAGCAAGCTTCCTTGCTCGAATTGTGAATGGCCCCAATCTATCCAAAATCTCAACTTCTCTCCAAAATCTCACAGGGTCCCATAAAACGAGGAGCAAGCTTCCTTGCTCAAATTGCTCTACCAATACCGGTCATTGGTGTGACTCTCAGGAATACATGTTCACCCACCAGGAATTCTATGGTCGCCTCCTCCTATCCGCATAACTTTTCTGTCTGCTCTGAGCGGTAAGAAGTTTCTGCTGAATCAATTTAATCTTCTGAGTAGTCTGGTCCACCAAGTCTGGACCTAGTAAACTCCTCTCACTCAATTCTATCCAGCAAATAGGAGACCTACACTTCCTTCCGTATAATGCTTCATAAGGCGCCATCTCAATGCTTGAATGATAGCTGTTATTGTATGCAAACTCACCTAGAGGAAGGTGAGTATCCCAACTTCCTATCAGCTCAATCGCGCATGCCCGTAACATATCTTCTAGGGTCTGTATAGTCCTCTCTGTCTGTCCATCAGTTTGGGGATGATAAGCGGTGCTAAACCTCAAACGAGTTCCCATAGCATCCTGTAGTGATCTCCAAAAACGCGAAGTAAATCGTGGATCGCGATCTGACACAATACTCTCTGGCACCCTATGCAACCTGACAATCTCCTTCACGTAAATCATTGCTAGTTTCTCGAGAGGGTAGTCAGTCCTAATAGCCAGAAAATGAGCTGACTTAGTCAATCTATCAACAATGACCCATATGGCATTATGCCCAGCTGTAGTCGGAGGGAGACCCATGATAAAATCCATAGAGATACTATCCCATTTCCACTTTGGGATCTCTAGATTCTGTAATAAGCTTGAAGGCTTCTGATGTTCAATTTTGACTTTCTGGCAAGTCAAGCATCGAGTAGCAAACTCAGTTACATCTTTCTTCATACCTCTCCACCACCAATTTCGCTTGAGATCATGATACATTTTAGTTGCTCCAGGGTGAATTGTGTATTTACTCCTATGAGCTTCATCAAGCATAAGCTTCCTTAATTTCCCATCATTAGGGAGACATACCCTTCCTTTATATCTCAGTATCCCATCTTCACCAACATCAAATTTTGTTTCTTTCCCTTCTTCAACATCTTCCCTAACTCCCAGTAGGTACTCATCCTCGAACTGAGAAATTTTAATTTCTTTCCAAGTCACACTTTCAATAGTCAGTGCCTCCATAGTAGTAATCAACCCTGACATCACATCGACGGCTGTACTTTGTACCTCCTCCAACAACCTATGCTGATGTACCATCATCTGGGCTGCATGGATTGATTTCCTACTGAGGGCATCTGCTACAACGTTCGCCTTGCCTGGATGATACTTCAACTCATAATCGTAGTCCTTAAGGAACTCCATCCACCTCCGTTGACGCATGTTTAGCTCCTTCTGATCAAACAGGTACTTTAGACTCTTATGGTCACTGAAAACCTCAAACTGGGAACCATAGAGGTGGTGTCTCCAAATCTTCAATGCAAATACCACTGCCGCCAATTCCAGGTCATGAGTAGGGTAATTCGCTTCATGTGGCCTCAATTGTCGAGAAGCATAAGCAACACACATCCAAGTCCCTTTTTAGAAGCATCTGTATACAAGGTGAAGGTCTGAGAAGGATATGGGATCACAAGTACTGGTGCCGTAGTCAACTTAGTCTTCAAATTTTGAAAGGCCATTTCACACTTATCGTTATATATATACGGCTGGTCCTTTCTGGTTAATTTAGTCAATGGCATGGCTATCTGTGAAAAACTTTTAATAAATCTCCGGTAGTAGCCTGCCAATCCCAAAAAGCTTCGAATATCTGTGACACTCCGTGGTCTCTCCCAATTCAAAACCGCATCAATCTTGGTGAGGTCTACTGATACTCCATCAGCTATACAACATGACCCATAAATTTAACTTCCTTCAACCAGAACTCACATTTAGACAGCTTCGCATATAACTTATGCTCTTTCAACACCTGTAACACCACTCTGAGATGCTCCTTATGTTCTTCCTCATCCTTAGAGTAAATGAAGATGTCATCAATAAAGACCATTACAAACTTATCCAAGTAAGGCCTAAATATCCTGTTCATATAATCCATAAAGACTGCTGGAGCATTGGTTAGCCCAAATGGCATAACAAGGAATTCATAATGGCCATATCTTGTTCTGAATGCCATTTTTGAGATGTCCTCAGCTTTGACCCTTAATTGGTGGTAGCCTGATCTCAAATCAATTTTCGAAAACATGGATGCTCCAGTCAACTGGTCAAGTAAATCATCAATCCTAGGTAAAGGATACCTGTTCTTTATTGTTGCCTTATTCAATTGGCGATAATCAATGCACAGCCTCAGACTTCCATCTTTCTTCTTCACAAATAGTACGGGGCGATCCCCAAGGAGACACGCTGGGTCTGATGAAACCCTTCTCTAACAACTCTTCAATCTGCTTCTTCAATTCTGCTAATTCTGATGGTGACATTCGATAAGGAGCTTTAGAGATAGGAGTTGTACCGGGTGTAAGATCAATAGAGAATTCCACTTCTCGTTCTGGAGGTAGACCCGTTATCTCCTTCGGAAAAACATCTGGAAATTCATTCACCACCTCGATATCTTCAATTCCTTTTTCTACTTCTCCCTGAATGGAGAAGAATATCATGTATGCTTGGCAACCTTTACGAACACTCTTCTCAACTTGCACTGCAGATAACAACTGTGGCATGCTCGAACTCACCGAGGTAACTGGAAGAGAAACGGTCTTTCTCTTGCAATCAAGGGTGGCGTTATTCTCTGACAACCAGTCCATTCCCACTATCATATCTATACCCTTCATAAGTAGACATACAAGATCTATAGTTGAGATCCTACCATCAAACTCAAGCATACAATTCAAGCAAGCCTTACAAGTTCTCATCGAGGCTCTCACCGGTGTTAAAATAATCATATTAAAAGGCAATTCATGAACAGGTAATTTCAATCAAGGCACGCAAGCATCAGATACAAATGAATGTGTTGCACCAGAATCAAATAAAGCATCAAGCTCAAAGCCTTGGAGTTTGAGAGTACCTTTGATCAAGTTCGGTGCAGTACTAGCCTCCTGCTGAGATAAGGTGAACACTCTACCTGGAATGGTAGCTCTAGCATCATTGGCGCCCTGAGAGCCTTCCTCACAGAATCTGGATATATGGCTGGGCTTCCCACACTTGAAGCAAATCAAGCAGTTTCCTTGGTGCATCCTCCCACACTTAGCACACTTCTGAGAATTAGCCGTACTAGTAACAGGAGCTGTGGAGCCTCTATAAGAATTTTGCGCTCCACTAAACTGACTCCTCTGGGGCCCACTGAATTGACTCCTCGAAGGTCCACTGAAACAATTCTTCGAATGCCCACTAAAATGATTTCTTGAGGATTGACCAAAGTGCTTTTTTGTCCCACTGAAGCTAGAACCGCTCTTCTTGATACCCCCTATAGGCCTCAAGAAATTTGTGGATCTGTTCTGAAACCCCTTCATCTTCTCAGCCTCTTCTACTCGCTTACTTCTCGCAATCGTGCGTAGCTTATCACACATCTTTTCAAAATCAGTTATCTCATCCAGAAAAGGTGATAAAGCCGTTCTCAACTCTGGCCTTGCTTTCTCAACTAGCCGATCACATAACCATTTGGAATTGCTTTGAGAATACTTGCAAAACTTGGACAGCTCCAAAAAGCGAGATATAAACTCATCTTCGTGCAAATTCTCCTGCTTGAAAGTGAGAAACTCAGTCTCCTTCGCTACTCTGATAAAAGTAGGGAAATAGTAATGTTCAAACTTCTCCCTGAACTTCTCCCAAGTAATCACAACATCATCTAACTTGGTACTCTCCCACCATTCCTATGCTGCCTTATGTAAAAGCTGCTCAGCAACTAGCACCTTTTGTTCAGAGCTGATGTCCATGACCTTGAAAATCTTTTCAAGCCTCTTCAACCATTCTAGCGCTTCAACTGCATCCAGCTTTCCCTCAAACATCGGAGGGTTAAATTTCCTGAAGCTGGCCCAAACCTCAGCAATAGATGTGGTATGGGGCTGAACCTGAGAACTGCTGCCACCTGTGGATTCAGTGTCCCTTCGGTGGCCACCTTTCGATTGGTGATCACTAGGAGTTCTCTCATAT
>JANTPZ010096929.1:0-12012 GCA_025593235.1 Vachellia pachyceras
CATATTTTTAATCCCTTAATTAATTTTAATACCATCAGTTATACTTAATTGAAAATACCGACTAAGCAAATTTAAATAGTGGCTCTATTATTAAATACTAATCAAACTTATTTATAAACATTTGTATCATATAAGATTAAAACAAACCAACACATCAACAAATTTATTTTAATTTAAAATATAAAGATATTATATTAAATAATTTTGTTGATATTAATATTAAAGAATTAAAATTATAACATATTTTGTTAGTATTTATTTGCGGATTAGCTATTTAATTTTAGTGAGAAAATATTTTTCGTTAAACAAGACTAACAACGTTAAGATTAAGAACTAAATTATACTTTGTAAATTTAAGGTATTAAACTAAAATCTAATGTACAATTAAAGACCAAACATATATTTCAGTCATTTTTATAGTAGAGAAAAAGAATCGATAGTCTCTAATTCATGCAAGTAATTTTGCAACTCAAGTATACTCCATTTGGTGTACCAATCAATCTGTTCTTAAAATTTGGTAGAAGCCTTCATAATTATTGTTAAGGTACACCAATTGCCATTCAAATTTCGAAAGCTAATAATGACTTGGCTTGTTAACTAAATTGAACTAACACCTATGATTGAGGTTGGTGCCCACAAGGGGATCTAAATATGTAATGTTAATCAAACTTTCATTACTATTACTTGTCTCATTATTAGTGTATGGTAACGTCCTTTACTCTTTACCCTTGAACACTCTTGGAAATTATTAATTAACCACTTGATTTCTTAAACTTTTCCGAATTTATGTGACAAGTGGAAAGAATGAAAACTTTTCTTATTTTAAACCTCACTTGGAAAATCTTATAAATTTTTAAGGTCCTTTGGAAACACATGATAATCTCTAGAATATCCTAACCCAGTGGTTAAGGTCTCCAATTAAACTCAATTAAAACTATAGAGGGCGTAGGGTTTTAAATTGTCAAAATCATGCTTGATTGACACGAATGAAACCATAAAATTTCACTTCACCACTTGCTCCTGGAATTGGCATTCGAAGGGTTTCACCGTGGCCAACTTCCTTCTTCACCGCGGCCAACTACCTCAGCTATGACCATTCATTTCACCAACTACCTCTTGGGTCCCTTTTGTCGTTACCAACTCTGGCTTTCACCATGGCGAACTCCTAACCATAATGAGGAAATCATCTTAGATGCACTTCGTCGTGTCTAACTTCTAACCTTTGCCGTGGCGAACTCCTCAAATCTTGAGAGGAGTTCCTCGGGCACTTTAACATATAGTAGTAGAAATACGAAAACTGATATATACACTGATTTAAACAATAACATTGACCCTATCACCAAAAAAAAAAAAAAAAATAAACAATAACATTGACCCAAAATGCATACATACCAAGTTTACAGTTTACCAAAACTCATAACTAGACATTGAGCTTTAAAGCCCATAATCATGCATATAAACCCTTAATCTCAAATATACAAAAGCATCAACATTTCAACATCCTGATGCGTGCTTTCCCCCAGCTTGCAATTCCCTTGCCTTTGACATGACCCAAACTTTCACCTGGAGGGTTATTATCTCGGGAGGATGAAATTTAATGGAAATCTCAGAAGCAAATTATACTAACAATCACATAAACATGCATGATTGCTATATGATGTTAACTAGCCATGACTACGAATATACCTTACTACATGCAACTAACTGAACTGAGCTAGCATATGGCCAATGTACAACATAGCAAGGAATTAATGCTCAACATCACATAACTGAATCAATTGAAACAATCACAATAACAATGAGAGGCAATGTAAATGCAAGAGTCAGTAAATCCGCTGCCTGTTATGCTTGACCGACTTAACTTTGCTCGTCTATGATTCTTTGAGCTCCATAGGCTTCCTTGAACTCTTTAACACTTACATAATACCATAATGCAATCCCATTACTCATTATCACTATGGAATAAATCATCTAAACTTAACTCACGCTTATAACTCTTCAAATCCTAACTTTCAGAATTAGTTTACATTGGCACTTAATAAATACCTCCTCTTAATGCTCTTTCATACGGTATACTGACATTGGCACTTAATAACCTCCAAGCCTCTCAATTTAATCATTTACCTTTTTTTTTCCTTCTTTTCATTACTTGGTGCTAAGCGAATTTACTCCAGGAATTCTTTCTGAATATCCTCTAATAATTTGATTAATTTCATACCACAGAAAATTCCCATAATTCATTTGGTATTTCTATAATTTCCTCAGCCTCACACTTTCTCCAAATGCCCTTTCAGAAATTTTCTTTGTTTTTCTCTTTTCCAAGATTAATTGCCGTTTTCATTTTCTTTAAGGTAATATGCTCTTAACATAGTCCTGGAATCAATTTTATCATTTAACATAACCTTCAAGATATTTTTCCCTTTATAAGCCACATTTAGCTTATTTCATAAGCCTCATACCTTGATTGACAAGTCCCCCTAAGCTTTGTCTTTCGGGTTCCACTTGGCGCATAAATTTGGAATAAGTTTAAGAACTCAAGTGGTTAATTAATAATCTCCAAGGGGGCTTAAGGGTGAAGAGTAAGGGGCTTTACATTTTGTCCTCAAAACCATGGCCTCTACTCTTTTATGAGCCACCTTTGTCTTATTTCATAAGCTTCATAACTTGATTGAGAAGTTTAGGGACTTGTCCCCTAAGCTTCGTCTTCCGGTTTCCACTTATATATGAAAATGCAACTTTTTATCAAGAATGTTTTCTTCATAAATACCTCCTCTTAATTCTCTTTCATACGGTACATTGGCATTTGGTAACCTCTAAACTTCTCAATTTAATTATTTACTTTTCTTCCTTCTTTTCATTACTTGGAGGCTAAGAGAATTTACTCCAGGAATTCTATATAGAAATCCTCTAATTACTTGACCAATGTCATACCATAGGAAATTCACATAATTCATGAGTTATTTCTTATAATTTCCTCAGCCTAAAACTCTTTACCGAAATGCCCTTTCGTAAATTTTCTTTATTTTTCTCCTTTAAAGGATTAATTGGCATTTTCATTTTCTTCAAGGTAATTTGTTATGAACAGTCCTGCAATCAATTTTATCAATTAACATAACCTTCAAGCTATTTTCCCCATTTTTACAGAATTATCTGAGGCCTATAGTTATTTTAAATAATCATATCTAGCTTAACATCATTTTATAAACCAAATATTAATTAATTATTGAAAAATCATTTTGAGGCTATTTATGCTCTTTTAACCTCAAACTTGCCTCAAATACGCTTTAGAGAATTATTCTGCACATTTATGTGCCTTGGGCAATTTCCTAATTTTTTGATCAAAATTATCAAAATGATCTTAACTTTTGCCAAAATTACGCTTATTCCCTTTCTTGGCTAACATGCACTTAAACACTTTCTAAAGGCTTCTTATGCTCAAGTAGCCCTTACTTTCTCATTTAACCTTTAAATTCTACTACAAAACATTTGGGATGTTACATGTATAACCTAATTAAAGAGTCAATTTTGGTTCTGAATGTATGACTAAGCTCCCATGTTTATTATTTCCTCTCAAACTCTTTCTATTAATACTTCCTTAACAATGTGGTGGATTCTTCTTTTCCAATGATGGTTGAAGCCAAATACTTTCCTAAATAAGGGCACTTTAGGAAGAACATACTCCATCTAGCCCAAAATATATGTTGCTTATAGAAGAATGACTTTGTCAAAATATAAGTCACTTGCAAGATAATCAATGCTTGTTTTCTTGATTTGTCCCAGAAATTAATACTAGTTTCCAATTTTGTCAATTAATACTTGATAAGCCTTTGTCGTTGGGGCTATTAAATAAAACTAAGTTAAAATGCAATATAATGGCACTAACCTAGGTCGAACTCTACGTGGAACCTAAATTGAATTACTAATAATCAAACGCAAATAACAAATTAACCAAGAAGTATTAAGTGAGTTTTTACTGTCTAAATGAACTAAATGGCTTATTTAAATTTTATGAAATAAATGTCCTAGGTGATTGAATCCACTAACCTTCCTCGCCCAATTTCAATATTGAGTTCTCCTTTTAACTAAGCACAAGGACTAACAAGGACCCTTACTGATCAATATTTCTAACATTTTAAAATAATCTAAACCTAGACTCAATTAATCAATTAGGAATATCTTTAGTGTTTAGCTCATGTTAGATTTATAAAAGATCATCTTTACATCCAATTAATTCCTAGAACCCTAGCAAATCAATTGATTTCAAGAGAATAAAGGAAATCAATTGAATAACAAAAGAGCTATGGTCCAATCACAATTCAAAGTACCAATCTAACACAAGTATCACAATCCTAATTATATCAACCGATAGTAATCATCTTTCATACACACAAATTATAACCTCTAGCAACCTAAAATTACAATTTGCACATACAAAAAAATTGGAAAGTGAAATTAAAATTTAGAGAACTCCCCTAATTACTTAAGGACTCCGGTTAGCTTTATCATTACCATCGAACAATGCAATTAGCCACTCATGGTTGAAGAACCAAATCCCCTGATTAATTGAACTTTCATGGTCACAAGGAGGCAACACGAACAGAGGAAAAAAACCAAGGGAAAGGGACGGATCGCCTGGGATGAAGAGAATATGGCAGAAAAAATTGGAGAGAGCTCGCGTAGGTGCGTTGGCGTGATGGAATCTTCAATGATGAACAGCGGCGGCGTGTTTTTCTCCCCTCTCCTCTGTCGCGTTCGGTCTGTAGATATATTGAATAATTCCCTCCTCTTGTGCGTGTGTGGCGGCTGGAAATGAATGAGGGATTAATGGATCATGAGGTGGCAGCCTTTTTTTTTCTTTTCTCCGTGTGTGTGCGTGAAAATGGATTGTGTATGGATGGAATCTGTTTGTGTGCCCTTTGGTGATGAATTGAGGGCTGGGTATATTAGGTGGCGGCTTCTTGTTTTATTCCCCCTGTGGCGCACGATGAATGGCCCAAAATAATAGATTGCTCCATGTGCCTTTTTCTTCCTTTCGTCTGCTTCCAGGTGGCCCTTGTGAATGAATGAGGGAATGGAATAATGGGCCTAATGATTGGATTTGATGTGGAAAAATAGAATACCCAATTTCTTTTAAAGATACCTACAATAAAAGTTGATCTTGAGTAGCATTAAATATCCTAAAATTAATCATTTAACAAAATGATTAAAAAATATGACCATTTAACCTTGATTAGATTTAATTTCACATAATTGTCATTAATCATATTTAATGCAATTGAACCCAATAAAAGCCCAACAATATGATCAAAATTCCCTAAAAATGTTACAAATTCACTTGACAAAATATGATTAATTCAATACTCACTTAATCCACATTCTTCAATAATGGTGAAAGTGAAAAATTAATGTAAGACTGTTATGAATAATCCACCTTGATCTCATATATTCCTATTAGTTTCTCCTATAAATAGTAGGCATCCCTTGTGTATTTTATATTTCACATTGCTAACAAGAATGACAATCTCTCTTGTCCTCTTATTCTTTTCTTTGCTATTTTTTCTTTATTTCATAAGACGTTATCAACATGAGCTTTTCACCAAGAGCTACTTCGATTAAAGAGCAATAGTTAGAGAGATCCAAGATGCGGTATTAGATAATACTTCGATTGTATATTTTGGATCCCATACAAGAAAGGAAAGCAATGTTGAGATATAAACATTTCTTCAGCTGCTATATGACATTGTTTTGAGAAAGTTCATAAATCATTTATATATTTTTATTGTTATGAGCGTGTTCTCATATGTGGTATCAAAGTCAGATCACTCTCTACCTTCTTTCTTTTTTGATAAGGGATGATCCAAGCCTAAAATGTTAGTATAGGATTTAACCAAGAGGGGGATAAATTGGTCACTTTTCAAAAATTAAAATCACAATGTACTGAATTAAATAAAGTAACCAGAGGGCAGAGCAGAGATGAACACGAGAGCTTTATCGTGGTTTAGTCTTTCTGACCTAAGTTCAGTCCTTAGAGCGCCTCTGAGATTTCTCAATCCACTATTATCAACAACAGAAGGCTTCACAAGCCTTTACAATGGGATAACACTCCCCCTTACACTTTTCACTAAAATAGAGTATCGCAGTCTCTATTATTTTGCTCAAACTCAGCCCAACAGACTCAAGGCCCCAACCTTGAGTTTCTCATAAGTTTACAACGAAGACATGCTATATGAATTCACTCAAAAGAGTGGATATATAATCACTGAAGTTCAATGAATAAATTGAATGTTTTGTAGAGAGGTAGAGCGAAGAAATGAATGTCGGAAGCTTTTCAATGCGCGTCTCTGTTTTTTTTTGTCCATCTTGAATGCTCGGCCATTTATAGTTGAACGTAATAAATTAGCCGTTGGAGATATTAAGTGTTCGTTACTCACAACAACATTTTTTCAATGCTTTGCCATTAATGCCGCATTAAATGCAACTTAATCTATCAACGCCGATAACAGTAGAAGAACATGAATTCTTTTTGCTGGAGGTAGTCTCAGCCAATGTTATTCCTGTTTCAGTAAGTCAACCAACCTATATTTATGAGAGTAGGTGAAATTCAAATGAGGCATACATTAATAAGGAAAGATTTTGCGACGAGTAGGCTAGGCTATCAGACATATATGGTGTCAGATAAAGTAATGCTCGAGTATTATTCAACAGTGCTCGAGTGTTGGAAGAAAAAGACTGAAGAAAAACTGAATGCTTTTGTTTATTGCTGGAGCATTGTAGAAAGTATTTGAAAAATTGTCTCGATACTCAAGCATTGATGCAGAATGCTCAAGTATTAGCAGTACTTTTGGTAGTACTTGAGTGCTGAAAGAAATATTTCAAGTAAGAGCATCCAATACTCGAGTATTTGACCCTAGTGCTTGAGTATTGTGAATACTTCTGTTATTTCTCAGGCATTCAATGAAAGAATTGAAGAAATAATGAGTTTATAATTGTCAATACTCGAGTACTAGACATAAATGCTCGAGTATTATGAATACTTTTATCTCTACTGGATCTTTTCTTGAAAGCATTTGAAGGAAAACAGTTTTTGGAGCTCGATACTCGAGCATTAATTGCTAGTGCTCGAGTATTGACAATACTTCCTTTCGAGCTTGAAGCAATCTTGGCAGCATTGTATAGAAAATACCCCAACACTCTAGTACTAAGTCCCAGTGCTCGAGTGTTGACCATACTTCTGTTAATGCTTGAGTAGTCTTGGAATCATTGCAAAAAAACTAAAGTCCTGAGACACGATACTTAAGTATTGAATCCCAATACTCAATTGTTGTCCATACTTTTGTTTGTGCTGGAGTACTCATGGAAGCAATGTTTAGAAAAACAGCTAATACTCGAGTACTAAGCTCCATTGCTCGAGTGGCGGCAACACTTTAGTTCATGCTTGAGTACTTATGGCAGCATTGCATAAAAAACTTAAGTTTAGAGCCATAATACTCGAGTATTAAGTCCAATACTTGAGTGTTGTCAACACTTTTGTCCATACTTGAGTACTCTTGCAAGTATTGCATAAAAGTTTTAGTTTTGAAGCACGATACTCGAGTGTTGACAATACTTTGACTGCTACTCGAGTATTCTTTGAAAGGACTGAGTTTAAAAACATTTCATAAGTTTAAAACTCAAGCAACAACATGCCAAACTCAAGAATTGTATTTCAAAACATTTTCTAATTTCATAATTCCTGCAAAACATAAAATAATGGATTTTGTTATCATCAAAACATGGTATCAACATAAAATATAATATTAAAATTCTTTAATCACCTTAAATATTAGGTTCCATGACTTGGATTGGAGATAAAAAAATCTTTCCCAAAATGAAAGGGAGAAAATGGGCTAAGAGTATTACAGGGGGTAAAATCCCTTAGGTTATTTAGGTACTACAAAAGTAAGAAAGATGAAAAGAATGTAAGGTAATAAGTCTTCCCTCTCTACAATATTACAAAGGCAATGAAAAATAACTAGGATAGTTGAATCCTAAGGTAAAGTAGATTGACATAGAAATTGCTACAAATTAATAAGTTAAGAAAAATAAGACAATGCCTAAAAGGGAAAGAGGCATAGTAAAGGAAGTGTGTTATGAGAAAGTTAACATTTTTAATTAAAATAATATGAAGGATGATGATTTCAAGAAATTGACAAAATGAATTGAGTAAGGTCTAAACATACAGCATTAGTATCTATGATAGTCTTGGAGAATTATCAGTTTTGCTAGACATTGAGGAAAGTGACTTATTCTTAACTCATGTTCAATGATCTATAATTTCCAAAGGGTAATGACTCTATTATTTAAAGTTTCAGAGAATGAGAAAGAGGTGATAAGAATTAAATAATTAAGAGATCAAATGATTATCACAAAAAAAGGTATTAGAAAGTCATGTATTTCCAAAATTAGAGATGAAATATGAAATATTGGAATATGACCATATGAACAATGCATTTAACGGAATTTTCTATCCTGTTTGAGAATGAATATGGTTTGTTGAGTATGTTTTCCATGTATTGAATTACATGAGCTTCAAATGAAGACTTAAACCACTTGAATTTGATTTTTCCAAAATTATTTGAGTTTTTAAATTTGATAAAAAATCCAAGGTTATCAAGTGAACAATAAGTCAGTTAGAATTTTAAAAAGTTTACTTGGTTCACTAATTCTAAATTTGTGTTGGCATTCAAGTGGTTTAGTAGTAGTCTCATTTGCTCATTAAAAGTAAAGAGTTGTTACACATATCCCCATAACTGCCTTTTCAAAATCTTTCACTACTAAAAAAATGCCATTTAGCGACGGAAAAATCTATCGCTATATGGATATTTTCCATCAGAAAATTTCCATTTAGCGACGGAAAATATTAGTGATTCTTGTTTTAGCGACGGAAAATAGCTATTTAGCGACGGACTTTCCATCACTAAATGTCATTTTTCTAGTAGTGTCTAATGCATTTGAAAAATCATTAATTTATTCTTTCTAAAGTTTGTTTGGTTTCTCGTAGAGGTGATTCCATTTTTTCACAAAGGTTCATGCTAACGTCATCAATTTTCTTTCAAATATTAATATTTTACAAGATTTTATTGGAATATATTACTATCCCAATTAATAATATCTCAATAACTTTCTTTTTCATATTCTCCAAAACTAATTTTCCATTGACAACTCTATTACAAAGTCAATAAATTTTAATGCCACTAATTATGAGTTATTAATTATATATACTTTTAATGTCACTAATTATGTTTTATTAATGGCCGCTCTCTTATTCCTTTCATCTAAATACTCTCAAAAACTGATTTTCCATGGACACCTATATGCCTTTGGTTCCCAGGAACTAGAGCAAAAAATGAGAGACCACCTTGTGTCTATGAACATGATACTCTCGTTCGCTACACCACCTTTACTCATTTCTTTGTTTTTTTGGCAAAGTACAATATCTTTTTTTGAAGGCAATCATGTCGAGACATTGTTGAATACTAAAAGTAGCAACCTTATGGATATTCAAACATTGGTTCACCATATTTTACGAACGAAATAGAACTCCTTTTGCTAAACCCAACACCGTTGGTACCTTCATTCATTGTTATCTATATCCTTCAAATAGAACGAAATGTCCCACTTCCCTTTTTTAACAATAATAACATTGAATTTGTACCTTACTACGTATGTTGAGGGTAAAAGATGTGTGGTTCAAATGCTTACATGGGCTTGATGATATGAAAACAATGTGTCTCTACAAATACATAAAATCATTCCGTAAGTCTTTGTAGTTTCACTTATCTTTAATCATGTCTTTTTGTAACAAAAATAATTTGATGGCTATAAAAATACTAACTAATCCACATGTAAGCTGCTACAAAATAAAAAATAAAAAATTATAATTAAAATGATGGAATAAAATCTATTTATTAATGTTGGGATTAGAACACACAAACACAGCGGAAGAAACAAATTTCGAAAATTTTCTAATCCCTCTTTCGGATCTATCAAAGGCTTTTAGACATAGTAGTTAGGATAGTACTTTATTTTTACAGTTCTTGAATTCGTAACAAGTAATAATCTTTAGCTGTTCTTGGAAATCCGATCTCTAGGAGCCAACATTCTTTGATCGCCTCCCCCACCGGTATCCACGTGAATAGTTCCCAACAATTGTAGCGTGCTAGCGCCTCTTACGTCTCACTCTCTCTAGGGTTTCTGTGGCTCACAATCAGATTCGAATGGAATGCCTCTCTCTTGCTCACGAGTCCTAATATTTATAGAACTCATGGAGAGCTTTTAGAATCCGTGACTAATCTTTAATTAATCCTTAAAATTCGAATACAGATCTCGAAAGATATTCAAGATTAATATTAATTAATCTTGAAATTCGAATTTTCAAAAGGATATTCAAGAGATATTCAAGATTAATCTTTATTAATCTTAAAATTTGAATTTCAAAAAAGATATTCAAGATTAATTTTTATTAATATTGAAATTTGAATTTCAAAAAGATATCCAAGATCAATCTTTATTAAACTTAAAATTCAAAATTCAAAATTTAAAATTCAAAAGATATTTAAGATTAATCTTTATTAATCTTGAAATTCAAAATTTGAAATTCAAAATGTGAAATTCGAATTTTGCAATTCTGATTTGGATTAATCTGATTAGATCAAATTATATCCATATATAATTAATCCAAATAGTGAGCCAACGAATTTAATTTATCTTTATAAATTAAATATGAACATTGATGTAGTTATTTAATTTATCAAATAAATTAAAAACTAACATATAATATTATTGTCATTTTGAATATATATAAAATTCTAATAAACCCTAAAATTAAAGCTCTTGTTTGGCTGTTCCTGCGTGCGGCCCTGTAGGCCCATATGAAGTTAGCAGTGGGCTAAACTCAACATTAGCCCACAAGTTGCAAGTGGTCTCTAACAAGACATTACGACTACCCAAACCATATGGGGATCGTTAATGTAATATCCATAAATTTCTATGTTAGCTGAATGAAATGCTAATCCGATAGCTAGGAAATGAAAAGAGAAATCAGAGGTAAATAGTAAAGAAAGAAAGACTATAGGCCGGAAGTCGTAAGGATAGACCTGGCTTAGTACACTGAGTTCCGTAGGAATTCCAGAGTTAAGAAAAATTGCCCAGAGTAATATGAGGATGGGAAAACTTTCAGGAAAAGGACCCATATGCCATTTAATAAAAGACCAAGGACATAAAGATCTTTTAGTATCAAAAGTAAGGGCAAAATAATAATTTTTGAAAAAGTAGAGAAAGTAAGGGCAAAATGGTAATTATGAGAAAGTTAAAGGGCATTTTGGTCATTTGACAAAAGAAAAGTCAAAGTGAAAAAGTCAACCAGTTGACCAAAATATCAGAAAAATTTACAGATGCCTAAAAGATAGATCTGTACATACCGATCGTAATGACGTAACACGGATTTTCCAAATTCGGACCCGATTTCCGTCTACGGAAATTTTGAAGGGCAAAAAGAGGAAAAATAATTATTTGAAATATCAGCAGCTCTTCAAAAATTTGGAGAAAAATATGGAAAATCCAGTGAATTATGTAGTAATTAATAAAATTATTACCCGGTATATAATTAAGACGATTTTCCCGAAAATTGAGAAAAATACCCAAAAATCCCTGGAAAATAATTATTTCAAAAATTAATTTTGGAAAATCTAGAGGGAATTTTGGAAAAAGGAAAAGGGCATGAGAATCAGTGAAAAATATAGTATTTTTCAAGGCCTTAAAAGAAATTTGCTTTCCGATTGTTCCGTTTCAGGGAGTTTGGACATGATAAATTAATCCTGTAAAATTTGAGAAAAGTAAAGGGTATTTTGGGGATAATAATTTTGTTATACTCAAGATGAAATTATGGAGATTAAATGAGAAAGAAAATATCTCCAGAAAAGTAGAAAAAAATTTACCGGAATAAAGTTAAGTTTACCGGTAAAAAGTGCAATC
>JANTPZ010096932.1:0-11756 GCA_025593235.1 Vachellia pachyceras
TTCTCAAACGTGCCCATAATTATTTTTTATTGTTTTTGTCATCCCTTGACAAACAAACGAAACTTATCCACCCATCACACTCGCGGAAGGTTGTCTTGACATCTCGAGATTGAATGAATCATTTTTGCAGTGGGCCATGGTGAATTTTCAACCCTATTTGCCTTCGCTAATCCATTGTCGTGTTCACTTCTTCATCACTTGATTCATTTACTAATGTTACTGTTATGTAAAACTGCATATCTCCATTTTGTCGTCAGTTAATTAAACTTGATCTCAGCTCAGTCCCCTTTAGATCCATGAGATATTAATTAGACTATTAACTTTCTTTTTTAAAATTAACATCGGATATTTTTTATCTTAATTAATAAAGTATATGCATGCCTACCAATAAATAAGTTAGTTGAAATCAAGTGTCTTTTTCTTTCTTTCGTTTTTGGCGAACAAATCATGTTTAAATTTGCACCATCTTTATTATTTGAATATAAAAAGGATGTACCTTTAAGGTGCAACTACCGTTGAAATATTGCAGATCCCGTTCACATGTAACTGCTTTGAAAAGTTGATACCCAGCCTTTAACCAAGTCAATGTTGGAATACTAGCTTGGAAATGTACTTATATTTAGCAAATGACAGTATTTCAAATAGGAGAACAGTTGTGTTTAAAGAAAAAAAATAAGAAGAAAACAAACCCAGCCCTCTAACGAAGGCGATGATCAATACGAGTTTCACACCGTCACTTTCATGGGAGCATTGAAATTAATCCAAGACCATTAACAAAGTGTCTGTTTGGGAACGCGGTGGAGAAGTACTTTTACGCAAGTCAAGGTAAATATGTGGAGGAGATTATCTTGTTTTGCGGAAAAACACTATTGAACGTGTTTTTGGGGAGAAATTAAACTTTACCAAACAAGACTACATACATGCAGTGTGTGTATGTATCTGAACGTACACTTTCGACATATATAGACTTACATAGGTTTTAAAGTTGAAGCTTGAAACTGGTTTGGGTCACGATCCTAAAACCAGAAAGGATTGAAATTTGGAAATGAAGCAAACCAAGGTAGAGCCATGTGAGAGATTAGTTTCATTAGAGGGCATACCAAAGTTTGATACATGAGTTTCAAAGATAATGAACAAATTGACAAAACGATGTTACATTTCCATTTTGAATTGAAACGTAGCCTTTTAGCCTTCAACGCATGTCCCATCCCATCATTTTTAACTCTCGTTTGGTTTGGTGTTTTGAAACTAGAATCTACCTTCTCAATTGTGATTTTACGGTTCATAAAGTAGTTGTGTGAAAAATTTTGTTAAACTTGTACGAACGTACTTATCATGAACAGGTACCAGTAAGCCCAAATATCAATGCAATAGTCACAATAATCCACATTCATCCTTGATGTTTCCGGTTTCTGGAAGGCACTAAAATCTGTACTAATGCTTTCAGATACATCATGAAGGGATGTGAGTGTATGTTTCTACAGTGTAGGTCATGCAATTGTTGATGAGCATATCTTGGCGGTGGGAAACATGTCTACTAAACAGATCGAGTAAGAAAAAGAAAAGGAGATTCTTATGTAGTCAATATATATTTGATATGACTTATATAGTCTGTATATATATTATATGATATGATGTTGACCTCACCTAGCAATGGCTTAGTGGATTCCCACCCTATATATTTTTACATCCTTTACCTGCTTTATATGTGTTTGGCAGCATCTTTTGAACCTAAAACAACTCTAATCAAAGGGTAACGTATCAACCTTATCACCTTCATGTTATAAATCAGGATCACAAGCCAAATTGCAACGATTTTCGTCTTAGGTGAAAAAGATTTATAAATTTAAGATGTTGTTTCTCCTCATAAGCTAATCTTTTAAGATTATGCTCTCATTTTTAAACTTGTATTGTGCTTTCAATGGAAGATCCAATGCTCACAAACAGAGGTCACCCACGAAAGATTCAGTTCAAACTAGGGCTAAATGACAGTTTGACCCGATTGTCAACTTATAACTCGCCCGTTTATTTTTTACCCAATTTGGGTTAGTTAGTAAGCTGATGAAAGCCTGTTTAAGTTCAAACTAAATAGAGTAAAAAAATTGGTTGAGTTCAGATCAGTTATAAGTAACTCGTTTATTTTTTGATTTATTTTTTCTGGGGTTTTCATTTGAATTTGAAGAGAAAGACACGGATGAGAGGGAAAAAACATCCTCCAAAACAATCATTCTCACAAGGCAACCCAAATCTCACTATTACTTTTTTAATCATGTCACAACTCAAAAGAGTCCTAAATCAGCCATCCTCCAATGATAGTTAATTAGTATACTCCTGATTACTTTCATATCAACACAGGCCCATTATGCAAATAAAATTGGGCCTTTGGAGTACTTTCAGCACACAGAAGAGAATGGCAGCAACACAGGCCCAAAATTATACATTCCAACTTGATTATTCTGAATAAAAAATAAACGGGCTGCCCATTAATCTGCCCGAATCCAGCTGGTTTTAGGGCAGCCCATTCAAACAGGCTATCTGGGTTTGGGCTCAACCGAATCCTTATAAATATAAACCGCCCGAATCCAGGCCCATTCAAATAGGCTATCTGGGTTTGGGCTCAACCGAATCCATATAAATATAAACGGATGGGCCATGGTTGTCCATTGGTGAACCCGGCTCCCACGCTATTCTGCCCTAACTGCCGCTATAAGAGTCTGCAATATTACCATAACCAACGAATAGGGTTAAAGAGACGGCTCTGTTCTGCTGTCCGCCTTGACCGAGCTCTTCTTCGTCTTGGCCCTCGATTTTGCTCCAGTCCCATTTCTACTTCTACTCTCCTTACTAGAATAATCAATGGCGCCGAAACTCACCAAGGCCGAGAAGAAGATCGCCTACGATGCCAAATTGTGCCAGCTTCTGGAGGATTACACCCAGATCCTTGTGGTGGCGGCCGACAACGTCGGATCGAACCAGCTTCAGAACATCAGGAGGGGTCTGCGTGGTGACTCAGTGGTGCTCATGGGCAAGAATACCATGATGAAGCGCTCCGTTAGGATTCACGCTGAGAAGACCGGCAACAATGCCTTCCTCAACCTTATCCCTCTGCTTCAGGTGAGCATTCTATTCGTCGTTCTTTTACGAGATTCACGTTTGGCTATGTTTTCCCAGTATTAACGGGTACCTTATAATGCGTACATTGTCTTAGGGCAACGTTGGGCTAATTTTCACTAAAGGAGACCTGAAGGAGGTCAGCGAGGAGGTTGCCAAGTACAAGGTGAAGTAGCAGTGCGTTTTTTCTGCGACCGTATTTTATATTTAATAATGAGGTTAAATCATTTTCGCATACCCTTGATGATTATCTGCACTATAATGGCCAAATTATTTCACTAAACCTTTTCAGTTGTGATGCTGTATTTTATTTGATGAAGACTAAATGAACGGCATTCAGGAATCCTCACCTAATTTTAATAATCAAGGCTCTTGTTTAATTGAGTTGCTAACAATTCGATCTATTCGTTTGTAAATTTGATAGATTCATTTTCGGGTAGTTTTCTCTTTGATTCATTCAAGGAGGAATGTTTTTCCTAGTGCTAACCTTGTTTTGGTGCTTCATATAGTCATGATATTGAAATATCTGCTGCCAAATTTTACAATCTATCTGAGCATTTGATGTACCAGTTGGTGGGATTAAGCTTGGAATATGCTAATTTTATACGTTTCAACTTCTAAGCCCTTTACAGTATTTAAGCGACTTATACTTGGGCTATTCTGTTTTCTTATATTAGTCCGTTAACAGTTGTCTTTATCTTTATATGAACAGGTTGGAGCTCCTGCCCGTGTTGGTTTGGTTGCTCCCATTGATGTGGTTGTTCCTCCTGGCAACACAGGGCTTGATCCCTCTCAGACATCTTTCTTCCAGGTAATTAGCAATCTTGGGTTGAAATCACAACTAGAGTTAAAATTCTTGAGAATACCGAGTCCATACCTCCGCATTTTCAGGTGCTTAACATCCCCACCAAGATTAACAAGGGTACTGTCGAAATTATCACCCCCGTGGAGCTTATTAAGAAGGGTGACAAGGTTGGCTCCTCAGAGGCTGCTCTGCTTGCAAAACTTGGGATCCGGCCCTTCTCATATGGGCTTGTGGTCCTATCTGCGTATGACAACGGTTCAGTGTTCAGCCCTGAGGTCCTTGATCTCACTGAGGATGACCTTGTTTTGAAATTCGCTACCGGTGTTTCCATGGTAACATCAGTTGCTTTGGGTGTCTCATACCCAACAATTGCTGCTGCACCGCATATGTTTGCCAATGCCTACAAAAACGTGCTTGCTGTTTCAGTGGAAACTGCTTACACTTATCCTCAGGCAGAGAAGGTTAAGGAGTACCTAGAGGTACTGTCTTCAATATTTTATGTGGCTGCGGTTCTCAATTATTTCACCATTATGTTTATGTAGCCCTTCGAACCTCTAGTTTCTAATTGGTGCTATTTTTTAATTTCAGGACCCCAGCAAGTTTGCTGTTGCTGCTGTTGCGGCTACTCCAGCTTCTGATTCGGGTGCTGGCCCAGCAGCTGCTGCTGCTGCTGAGGAGAAAAAGGAGGAGCCAGCTGAAGAATCCGACGACGATATGGGCTTCAGCTTGTTTGATTAATTGTGGATTTCTTAGAAGTTGAATACTATGTTTCTTTTCTTAGGATTCAGTCGTTTAAGTAGTTTATTTTGTGTATTGGAGATATTTGGTAATTTATGTTTTTCGTTACTTTTTTTGGCCAAATATTTCTTGAGACGGCTGTAATACTTGAGGTTTCGAGTTACGATTTGTCCTTTTGTTTTACTTAGTTTACGATGCCTGTTAGTTCGATACTTCATATTTTTAAGCTCGAAGGCCATGTCTTTTGTTACTGCTAGACCTAGTACCGGTTCCTTGCTGCTGAGGAGGTTAGCATTTAGGTAATTTAGGTGGAGACTGATGTTTTTCGTTAGCTGATTAGGTTTGGGTTTTGTTTCAAGGAAAGCATGAAAACATCAAATCGCTACGAACATAAAACCATTAATGCTACTGAGCCTTGTGAATATTGTGCATGTATATTCCGAAATTAACTTCAATACATTGATTCAAAATAATGAGGCGACATTAACATCCATGGAGGACTCTTCTATTTAAATTGGTGGAAATCTGTCATTATAAATATTTTCGGCATGTCTTGGGTGAGGTTCATGAATGAGTTTATTTGTCTTTTATTTGGGCCAACAATTGGTTTGTTGAATCTTATCGCAGAAAATTTTGATCATCTGGTTTGATCATATGTTACATGGACATATAAATGAAATCACCCCGAGTTTACATTTTAAATTCAATAAATGACATGATGCAACAATTGAGTGATAAATCAAATCAAAGGTAATGTTATAATTTTTTTTATTAACCAAAGTAATTTTATAGTCAAATGCATGAATTCAAGCCATAGACCATTACGAATTTAAACGTTATTTTTCCAGCTTCCTCCCTCTCTTCCCTTTCGACTTTCCTATTCTTTTTTTCTTTTTACCAGCAAAAGATACAACCATTCATTTCTTTTTTACCGGCAAAAGATACATTCATTCATTCATTCAAGAGGCAACACGGAGTTCAGTAGACAAAACAAGCAGGAAAGGAAATAGAGTATAAACATAACAAAATAAAATTGCAGAGCATGATGATATTAACCGATTCCCTCCCTATCAGCCTCTGGAACTTGCTGGTCCATGCTGTCACGATCTTCAGATGCTTCAGGGTGTATGATGGCAGCTAGAGGAGGTGGAGCTTCAAGAATCAGACCGTTAGGTCCCAACTCCGTTGAAGCTAAGGCAGCCAAACAATCGGCAGTATCGTTAGGCATATGAGGAATGAGAGAGAACGATATCAAACTCCGATATAGCACCTTATTGAAGATATCAGAGATCATGCTGTGATAGATCCATGGGCATGACATGTAATTTCTTGAAACAACGGCATCATATAGATTCTTAAGGTCAGGCTCAATGATTACTGGAACATTATTCCAATACTGGACAGCAAGATTGATTGCTCTAATGGCAGCAAGAATTTAAACATGGAAGGCCGAATGAGCATTCACTGATTCACCCCATCCCTTAAGGAATAGACCTTCTGAATTTCTACAGTCAACTCCAATACCAGCTTTTCCATTTTGTTTGCAGAGGGCACCGTCACAGTTAATTTTGATCGAGCATTATACTGAGGATTCATCCACTGAGAAACAACTTCAGATTCCTCAAGAGGGGAAGTGGGCATGAACAAAGATTTTGCATCCCAATACTCCTACATACAACGTTCTGTTAATTCAATCACAGTAATAAGATTAGACATTTCCTGTTCAAACACCATTTTACATCTGAGCTTCCATATAAACCAGCACATGATGGCTATGTAAGCCTTCCCATAATCCATCTCATCTGCATCTAACAGCAACAAGTCTTCAAGCCAATACGTCATATTCTGAACGGATAAAGGATAAATGAACAAACCCAAAGGACATCCAAACCATGCGATTTAAACCCAGTTACAAAGCAAGAACATGTGGGTTCAATATTGGTTCAAATTGGTCTATATTTTATAGTATCCATTGCAGATTAGATATTTAAATTTCATATTAATTTTCAGTGTGCAGCTAAAAGTATCGCTTGCAATTATATGAATCAGTAATGGTACAAGGCCAGCAATATTGTATCATAGTTAATGTCCGATTTTAAATAGACAACATAAGTATAAAATATAGGTAGTTGAGAGATGGATGTGTAATATGATTTGTAATGATCAAGTTTGTGGATAAGTTAGAGTAGCATCGATTGATGACAACTAGTAAAAAATTGTTTGAGGTGGTTCAGATATGTTTAGAGAAGGTCATTTGAGACTCCGGAAAGGAGAGTGAATCAAGCGATATGGAATCTTTTGAAAAGAGATGGAGGAAAAATAAAATGTACTTTTAAAAAGTTTAAAAAAATGGATCTTTTAGTTAATAATTTATTCATGAATCTAATCTACGATAGAGTACAATAACATTATATAATATATGTAGCCATTCCCATTCCCCACCTAGTTGGGCAATATTTTTTGTTGTTGCTGCTGCAACTGTATGAATCAATCTTTACAAATAATTTTTCACGGAAATTTTGTCCAACACCTGACTATTATTAATTTTAAGGGATAAACCTTTGGAGTTTGGAAACTAACTGTGATTCTGGTAGACAAAAAGCTTAAAGCATAACCTTGAAAGATTGACTCATAAAAATACATGGGAAAATGAGCTTTGAGGTTACCAAAGTCTATATCCAAAAAATAACACCACTGATTTTAGTGCTTTAAATGTTGTACGCACGAATCAAATTGAGATGGGGACATCACTTTCTTCTCTTGTGGGATCTCAAAACCAACCTTGGAGCTAGCAGCCCCAAATATATTCGGAGATGACTGCTTTTGGTGAAAGCCATGTTCGGTATTTATCAAGTTGTAATGGGATTGACTGGTCCTTTTGATTCTTCATTATTGATTGGTATTAATTTTATATAATATATCTTCAGGGGGAATTAATTCTATATTTTTACTTCAATTCCTTTTTATTGAAGGATCATCAACGTATTATTATTATTTTGTTAATGAGATTATTCATTTAAATTCCGGATAATGATTTAGTTAAAGTTAATAAAATAATTTTAAAAATGATTTAAGTGCAGGAGCTAAGCCAACTTGGATGATAAAACAAAATGAAGCCAAAATGCCAAAAAAAAAATTAAAGAATTCTTTAACGATTCAAGCAAACATACTATATATGACTGGATGGCATGTTGATTTTTTTGTTGAATAAATGAATTAATTATTTATGTGGTCAACAGATATTAAAAAAGGATGGAGGTTTTGATCCAGTGATTGCGTGTGGAAGTAAAAGACGGCTCACAGATTCTGTCCTATCTTTAAAAAACAAAGTCTTTTTATTATATGAGATGTGCCTCCCATTGCTAATCCCTTTCATTCATCACCCTTATCCCTCTTTTCTGATAAATCACTTTTTTTTATATCCCCCCAACACATTACAATGATTTTTTTTTAAAAAAATATCATAATTAAAAAGTATAAATATTTTTTTTTTTGCATTTTCCAATCAAATATAATAAAGAGATGTAAGAAAAATCTCTTCATATGAACATGAAATATGATGATTATGTGGAGGTGGGTTATATATAGATATTCATTAGTCGCATTTCTTAATCCTTAAAAAAACAAGATTTCTTGAGATTTGTTGTTTGATCAAAATATAAGGTTCAACTCCCTTTTATTTTTTACTCTTTTCTGGTTCAAGGTACAGATCATTTTCAACTATCTCACCAAGGCTAAGAAGAAGAGTTTAATTCTAATTCTGAATACATGAGAGTGGGACAAAGCAAACCATGCCATAGCTGGCATCAAATTTCAATAATTAGAGAGTAGGAACAATATTTAACAGTATTTAAAATATATATATATAGAAAACTAAATGAAGCTAAGAAAACTAAATGCAATACTCATATGTATTTATTTATTTGTATCGTTAGATTATATATAAATTTTTTAAGTCATATGCATTAGTTGATTGGGAGTAACATAATAAATATAAAGACTTTAAAATAATGTATTCAATTTTATTAATCTATCCATAAAAAAAAAGTTAATTCGTTACTCCTCGATGCATTTGCTTTTCTCGTTCGTTGGGTTCATCGTTCTCCTCCGCTGATGGTTTTGCCTCTCCTTCACTCGGTGAGAGCAATGAATAGCGACTAGAGGGTGGAGGCAAGAAATCAAGGGAAGGATGGGCAGAGTCGGTATTAGTGAAGTATTATAGGGATGATTTGGTAAAAAAATGTTAATTCCTATGATTGATTTCTACTATGAATAGACGGTCAACCAGTTCCGTTAGTATCTGTTGCCGCACGTTGGCCGGCAGGACGGACGCTTATCACGCCTCGCCGTCTTGCACGTGTCATTCACTCTCATCATAATTCATGCTAATCCCCATTTTTGGACAGGCCCCTGCCCATTTGTTTCCGACCAAAAAGATAAATGTTAAAGCACATTATTTGTATTTTTAATTTTTGCAGAGTAACTGTAATATTTAATTGTAGGAATATATAAAATCGTGAGGGAAATATTTTTGTTACGAATGCATGATGAAGTAATAGGTCAAGGGAGGCACAACATTAATAATGTTGGATAATTAACTCAAATCAGAATTTATTCTAATAACTACGCCCCATCATCTTCTTCATCATCAATTTGAGCGACCTTCATGATTTGGTCTTGTGGCTAATAAACACCTTAATTCGTTAGCACATAGATTGGTGCAAGCCAAACACGTCCTAGAGCTAGCCTTTCCCATATTGCAAAACTGTGTGCACCAATAAGCACATAAATTAGTGCTTCGGAATCTAGCTAATTCATGCAAAAAAGATTAAATTAATTAAAAATAACAATTAAATGTATATAAGAAGTGTCCCACAAAGTAATACAGGACAATTTTGCTTGTCTACCATGCATGAATGCACAAAGTAATACGTATCCTGTAAATATTGTTTACTTCGTTGTCAGGTTCAAGTGACGTGTCCCACAAGCTCAACATATATACGCGATCGCCAAACAATGTATAAGTTAAGGTACACTCTGTAGTTAGTGCTTGTTTGGGAACTCCGTTGGGAAAATGGATTTTGCAGATTTTGAGGCATTTTGGAAATTTCGAGATGGTTTTACGGATTTCAAGATGGTTTTTATGAATTTCGAGATGGTTTTTACAGATTTTGAGATGGTTTTGTCTCGGCTTACGTACACCGTTTGGGAAAATGGCTTCCCAAACAGGCACATATATCTATTTATTTTTTGTGTGCACATTTTATGTGTTTATTACCTACAAGATTCAATCCCGATCGTTAGTATCGAGATAACAGTGGACCAAGCACCAGATTTGTAATTGAGAGTGGAGTACAAATGAGAACTGCTTGATTCAAAATTGATGAGTAAAAAAAATGATGGTGAAAGGTTTACAGAGAAAGGAGAATGAAAAAACATGTCTTACAATTTAAACGAGAGATGTTCATGATGCCCGTTTGGAAACTTATTTTCCTCAACCGTGCATGTAAGTCAAAATAAAACCATCTCAAAATTTGTAAAAATCATATTGAAATTTATAAAAATCATATCGAAATCTGTAAAATAATCTCGGAAACCGTAATTCCTGAAGGGAGGTTGATGGCATGGAGAGGAGAAGGGAGAGTGTAATTCCTGAGGGATGGGAAAAGGCGTAGGGATGAGGCTGAGGTGCAATCGAAGTAGTACCGGTAAAGTGGGCCAGCCCGCACGGGTTGACGGGCTGGGTGGGCCAGCCAGCCACCAGCTCGCCAGGTGGCGGACTGGAAAACCCCAGCCCCAGCCCGCCATGGCGGGTTAGCGGGCTGACCCACCAACTTTTTTATTTTTTTTAAAAAAATAAAAAATAAATTCTTTTTCATTTTTTACCCAATTTTTTCCTATAAGATTGCATATTTATGCTATTTTCTTTCAAATTTTATGAATAAGTGTTCAATAATTTCCTAAAAATAGAATTTAATATTACTTTTATCCTTATAAAAAATATTGGGATGAAAAAAGGTAAAAATATATAAGATATAATAATTTAAAAAATTAAAAAACGGGGGCGTGCTGGATCAGCTCGCCTGCCTGGCGGGCTGGCATTACCAGTACTAAATCGAAGGATGCGCCGTAAGTAGCCAGCCCCCTCAAATGCGCTGCTGTTGCTTTCTTATTTATATTCGCTAATTATTGTTATTATTATTTAAGTAGATCAAGTTTTTCCAATGGGTTAAATGAATGAATTCTATATTACACAAACAATCAATGTTTAAATCCAAATTAAAAGATATATACATGCTTAATGTTCGACAATGTTTCGAATAGCATTGCATCAAGTAAAAGACGCGTGCTTAGCCAAAAAAAAGGGTCAGATTTTTTTGATACAAAAATTTAGATGAGTTGATTTATGCTTTCTCATTAGGGTTGAAGCGTGCCTCCATACTTAAAGAGTGCTTACATATGTACTTGTCCGGCAACAAGACCAAAATGAGCTCAGATTTTCCAACATAAGCGGGTCTGCTAGAAGGAAATGGTCCATCAAAACGTGACGAACCATGATTCCAAACCTTATCAAGAAATATGCATGTATTTCGTGTTAGCACCGCACCTGCAAAACAATAAAGCGTCAGAGCAAAAATGTCACCCGAGTCTTGTCCGTAAACATTATCCTAAAGAGTTGTTTCGCCACAGGATGGCAACTCTCCAGGATTAAACGGGTTCTTCTCGCTAGAGCAAGGAACATAACAGCAGAAAGGTAAAAGTAGAAGCTCAGAGAACAAGGACGAGGAGGGAAGAGAAAGCTCTGGAATTGGTCGAGAGCTCGGTGCATTGGACTCTTTGGTGGAGCTCGCTATATATAGCGTGCCCTATCTCGCAAATCGCAAAACAGTGTCGTTGGTCAACCTTAAAAATTTGCCAAGAATTAAATTTATAATCTCCAAGGGTTGTATAGTTGCAACCCAGGGTCGTTCTCACCGGAAGCAAGTCGCGCGCCAAATAGTTCTTAGCTTATGCTTGTGTTTGCTATGCAAAATGCAAATGGGTTTTAGTTTGAAATAAACTAACCTACTAATCTAAATGCAGAAATTAAAACTTGTTTTTG
>JANTPZ010096933.1:0-11822 GCA_025593235.1 Vachellia pachyceras
TCCTCCTACCAGACCTGCCAAGCTTGACAAAAATGGAACGGCCACCCCTATAAAGAAACACAGGAACCCACAAAACACCCGGAAAACCGACCGGAGCCACCATGGGCAAGGCTTCTTCATTCTTTTTGTGTACTGTGATTCCATGTCATCGAAAATTGGCATTCCATAGATTTGGAATGAGCACAGTCCATTCACCACCACAAATAGACTGGTTAAACCCAGCACAAATCTTGACACGTCCCGAGAATGGAATTGGTATAGAGCGGTTAGCATTCCTCCATTTGCCGGAATCTGTATGATTTTTAGTCAATTTGGAATATCATCAGCAGTGGAAGACAAAGCATCAGTGCAACACATTATTGGACTCATAGTTAGGTACACCTTGAAAGTTACTAGTGGTTGTTAACCAAGTAAAAGCTTTGAAAAAGCTCTGGTTTGTAACTTCAAAGAGTATGGACAATAATTTTGGGAATTATGATTCAGTAATCAATATGGTTTTGTAAGTAACATTTCCATTCATTATTTGATCATGGATTGTGGTGTTTGGAAATGAGGACGATTATTACCTGTTGACCATAGGCCCAATAGCCACCAATGGCCAAGGGGAAGAGGCATGCAGCTATGATGGTGTAAGCAACCTTCACTCCTTTCCACATGGGCACATGAGAAGGATGCTTCTCGCTTGAGGGCATTGTAGCCTAGAAATATGGAACGAAGACTTGAAAACTAAGTTGGTGGGCAAGTATGAAACAGATATTGGCCATTTAGTTAAAAATATTTAACTTTACAGCATCTAAGATTCCAAAAGAAAATCCCAGGTAAATTAGAATAAATAAATGAACTGAGAACAACTTGATTTACAAATTGTATACTATTGCGTCAGATTCATACCATTCCCACCATTCAATGCTCTGGTAGGTATAATTAAAATTTCAATTCTCTCTGAGATGACATCTTAAAATATCTCTCCCTTGTTGAGATAAAATGAACTAGAGTCACAAATACCTTATTTTCGTCCTATTTTGCAGTATATTGTGGACTAATCCACCAGTGACTTGTAAGGCACAAGAAAGAAAGTCGTCGCCGGATTTTAATGAATTAGCTTGACACACCCTCATTAATTATTGGTCAAGTTTCACAACTTCTAACTTTCAGGGCTGCGCTATTGTCAAAAGGTCATCTTCTTTATTTCCTTGTCTCTTTATCAGTAATATGAATCCTCTGACCTTTTCAATAAAGTCAACTACTCGAATTCGTCAAATCCAATAAATCACACGATCCAATAAATCATGTAGTACAGATACTTGTTTTACAGCTAAAAGTCTTCGTCATCAAGTTTCAGAGATATTGCCATAACAGAATCTGATTTTCTAACAATAATTTGCCTCATTATACGTTTTACTTTCTAACAAAGACGAAATGACAAAGTATCTCGAAATTGGTACCTAAGCAATTAGTGAGAACCACAAATTTGGCAGAGCAACCAGAAAAACAGATTTATCATGAGTAGAAATACAACAGACCTGAATTTCAAGGATAAGATTGTGGCCTCTGAAAGCGAAGGCGATGATGCCGAGAGCATTGAGGGCACTAAAAGCATTCTCTACATCATTCTCCGTCCTCACAGGATCATACGACACCCCAGGAAGGCTACCCTTGGAGACGGAGACGGCCCAGATGGAGGTACAGTATCCGACGGCGGTGACGGCGCCGATGAGCGAGACACCGGCGATGGAATTCAAGTTTGGCAACTGAGAGAGCACCACGGCAGCACAGGTAAAGACAAGATACCATTCCACAGTGGTCATGGGGTTGGCCGTGCAGTTGTCCCCACACACCACCTGATAGAACGTCCTGGCCGTCGACCCTCCTATGATAATCAGAGTTGTACACGTGCCTGCCGACAGGTATATTATCGGAAACAACGCCATCAATTTCCCCAGCCTTTCACCTACATAACCCACCCAAGTCAAAATGGTAGACTTTCACCATTATTACCCCACAGCCATAGACTATAGTTCTTGCAAAATTAAATGAGTCTAATCTTAAATAATAATAATACGAAAAGATACTTCAAACCGAACGAGATCGATGATGAAAGTTTGGTCATTCACGTATCATTCCTTCCTTCTCAACAAGGATAGGAGAAGATTGCGTAACCAAATTGTTTTATCCAAATTAAAACATGTCTAAAAGTGGATGATAAATGTATGATGATTACCGAAGGTGGCGAAGACGAGTTGAAGGTAGCGACTGTAACGAACTCCTTGTTCTACAGATTCATGAAGATGAACCAGCAGCCACAGCGTGTAAAGCTGCCATACGAACGCCACCGTCAAGCTTATTATTCCCCAGCACCTGCATAATCAAATCTTCTTCATCAACGTATATACACATAATGAGTGACTAGCTATAGCTTCAACGAATGAAAAGAGAATAAAAATCATATACGTACGTACTACGTACCAACCCAGAACAGTAAAAGCCACAGGCAGAACCAGAGCCTGAATACCAATGCCGGAGCAGAGGGTATGAAAAGCAGCGTAAAACTTGTTGCCATTTCTGGACTCTGTGATCGGAAGCCATGCTTCCTGAGGATCAAGCTTGGTGAACCTCAAGGCCTTCCTCATGGGGCTACCCAGAGGAGTGATGAACTTCGGCGTGAGGTTAGAGACGGACAGCCTCGGGGTTCGGGGAGTTTTAGGGGTCTTGCTCACGTGATGATCATGTGCATGTGGATGATGATGAGGTGCTCCTTCTTCTCCGTTCTGAGGATGGAGAAGAGGAGACCTTGAGAGAGAAGGAGAGTGAAACTGAGAAGGAGGACAGGACACAGGTGGGGGGGATGACACAGTGGGTGTACCCATGACTGAACCTGTTCTTGGCGTTATAGGTGCAGACCGTATTTCCTTTGATTCCGCCATTATTCTTATTTGCTTCCTTCCTCTTGTTCTCTCTCTGATCGGTGCTGCATTTGCATGTGAGAAAGTAGTCTTCTGGGTTTGTGTGTGTATATATACACACATATAAGGGCTTGTTTGGTGGAAGGAAGAAGATAATATGAAAATAAGTGGGTGGACATGCGACTCCAATTAATTAAAGTGTGTGAAAATAGTTGAGGGTATTAAAGTATTCCGATTAGTTGGTTGGTGGAGAACTGTATATTAATTATCTATAGCAATGAGAGTGCGAGACCACGGACAACAATGGCTGCTAATCTCTCCTACTTGTTTAGCTTAAGGTCTGGGATTTGTGCCCCCCGCACACGCACTTTATTTTTAAATCCAATAAATTCTGCTTGGTGCCATTCAATATCAGAAATCAAACAGTCACAAATCTTAAACTCTATATAATTTTGCTTCCAAGAATTTTAAGGGGACGGCAATAAAGTGCTTTTGTGGTTGAATGAAAAAACATTAAAAAAAATAGACTTGGATAGAATGGAATTGGATAGATTCCAATAGCATTTATTAGGACACTAGTCAATAAAATGGTTATTTTTAATAAAAAGAAATGATATATGCTTTTAACGCTTTTTTGAACACTGTGCAAAGAGGTGCGACTTTTTAGTATGAAGTAAGTCTTAGTCAGCATTTTGGGCCTTGTGGTTAGATGGAAACAGTTTACGTTAGATCAGATTCCACCCCAAATAGGTCAGATATATTTTATGTGAGTCTGACCTAGCCTATGTGTATGCATTTTTTAGGCATGTCCCTGGGCCTATTTTCAGCCTGGTCTCGCCTACACATGCCTGTTTTTAAATGTTTTTTTTAATTTTACCTTTATAAAGTAAGAAATAAAAAATTATCTCTACCCCTCCCTCTTTTTTGTTACATACTACTACTCAATATTCACATTAAAATGTAAATCTCAATATTTGTGGATCATTGAAGATTCAAGAAGTGAGTGTTCAAACAGGCTAACTACATTCAAACAGATAGGCCTATCAAGAAATTAACACCCCAAAAAATATAAGAAAAATTTGGATTGCGTTATTATATGCAGTCGAAGAAACTGGATTGAGTTATTATATCCACAATAGTGGAAACAACCAAGATAGATTCTCCTTACTTTTCTCAAACCACCACACAATTGAAACATAAAATTCATAAACAAAGGGTCAATACCACCTGATAGGCCAAAAAGACCTCCCAACCGATTTAAACCTGAGTCTGTTTTGAAAATAAGCTTTTGAGACGGCCTAAATCAGTAGCCTAAACTTATACAAACTTTTACAAACCGTCACATGTTTTTACTCTTAGTTGTTTGTGGTAATAAAAGGCGAATATGAAGAGAGAGTGCATAAAATGCAAAAGACAAAATCATTATTATTATAAATATATAATGGAATTGGATCAGCTTGGTCAACTAGGGCGTCCATAACCATATGTCCACACATGATGATGTTCGCACGACGTAGTGGGATTATTCCAACCTAGACATAGCATAAATTATGGATCAAGTTTAATTTATTTAGATTTTTTTATAAAAATTCTTAGATTTTAAGTAAATTTTATTATTTTATCAAAATATATAGTCTCCGCTGACTTTTTTCCATTTAAAAAAATGTACACTTGTTAAGACATTTGGATTGCACAATCAAATATTTTTCTTTATGAGAAAACACCATCGTACTTTTCCTTTTAATTAATTCAATATTTTCAACTCATGTTATGTATATATGAACATATTACGAATAGTGACTGATGTCATCATCCTTATAATTTCCTAGTTCTAATTATCTATAAAAAGCAGCCTGCTTTTTTTTAATTATTCCCACGAAAAACAAGACATATACATTCTTTTTTCATAACAAAAATATATATATTTATATATATAAAGTATAACACTAGCCAATGAAAGAACAGTTGGGATTGATTTCTCAATTTTGGCAAAAAAGATTAAATTAGACTAAAGGGTAGAGCAATGTTTTGTTCAAGAAAATGTATTGTGCCTATTTAGAAAAAATAACAGTGTCTGAATAATTTTTATTTTATGATAAAAATTTGGACCAGATTACAGTTGTTGAAAACTGGCTTTAAAAATGTTAAAAAGAGTCGATAAAATAAAATAAGTCAAATATTCCCCTCCAGCATGCTAATCGGTCTGATTCATTTACGATCAGTTCTAACACGATAGTTCGACTTTTCTGAAACTACAAACCCAGAACTTTAAGCACATTAATTATATTTTTAACGAAATTATTAGAAACTGTAATTTAATCCAAGTGGATAAGGCTGTATGTTACGTTGTTGTAATCCTGTGAATATGAACGTTTCCGTACTTAGGTGTCATTGGTCAATATGAAGTTGTTGTAGTTTAATACTTTTAATTAAATGGCACCTCTTTGAATTCAAACTGTTAAAGAAATGTCAACACATGGAAACTCTGTTCAAACATACCGCTTACACAGACACATGCATGCACATGATGATCTATTCATTTCAGAAATATCAACTAAGGGCCCGTTTGGTACCTAGAATTGATTTTGATGGAAATGGATATGGATATGGATATGGAAATGGATATGGAGTTTCAAAGTACGTTTGGTATGTTATGGAAATGAATGAAGATTTTAATGTGAAAGGACCAAAATGCCCTTTCTCCCCCAATCCTCCATTGCAAAACCTCCGATGCCCGCCATCAGTAGACAGGCCGCCCGCCAGATCTCAGGTGACCCCGTGCTCATCCGACCAACCACCCACCAAACCTCAGACCTCATTGCAGATCTTGAAGATGAAGTTGGAGTTAAAGACAAAGACGAAGTGCAAGGCATCTTGCAGATCTATTGCCGTCAACTGGGTATCGCGAAGACGAAGTGACAGAGTGACGGGGTATCACAGATCAGAGGCGGTCGTTAATGAACGCTGTGGTCGGATATCCATTTAACGAAGAGTCAGGGTGTCTCACAGATGAAGCGACGAAGCGATGGTGGTCGTGGTCGGGGTATTTCGTTAATGAACTGTCATGGTCGGAGGTGATAATGCCGTCGCTGGGTGCTATGGGTGCCATGGAAATTGCAGGGAGGTCGCCGTCATTGGCGACGACAGTGGTTCCTACTCATTGGCGACGGCGGTGGTTCTTGAGCATGAGGACGAAGATGAACACAGAGGGGCTATAATGGAAATCCATGGAGCCTTTTGCAATTCCATGCCTCACCACATGGAAATCATTTCCAACCTTTTTGGTTGAATTGATTTCCACATGGAATTCAATTCCATGACATTTTTTCTGTACCAAACACACTTTGTCATGGAAATGGATTCCATTTCCATATCCAAGTCATGGATTCTAGCGTACCAAACATACCCTAAGAGCTTGTTTAGAAATGGTTGAGAATAACTTTTACGGAGTTTGAGGTAAAATTTAGGTTTTAGATAATAGATTTTGGGAGAATAGTTTTTACGGATTCTGAGACAAAATCTAGGTTTTGAAATGTTATTCTGTTTGGGAAGTTATTGGCTTGTACGATGTTTGAGGCAAAAAAGTAGGTAGGAAAGATGAAAGAGAAAGAAAGAAAAAAGAGGACAGATAAATTTTATTATGAGAGAAAGTGTGATTTAACAAGAAAATAACCTTTTCAAAACCTAGGTTTTGTTCCAATAAAACTTAGATTTTAAATAAATGTGAATACTTGAACAAAATATTTTGTTACAAAACCTAGATTTCCAAAATAGGAGCCAAACGAGCTCAAAATTATAATACTTAACATGATGTTTAGAAGTTTGTTAAGCTGATAAAGAACCTGAACCCATAAGGGACAACCTTCTTAATCAAAAAATACATCTATTTATTTTCTCAAGAGTGCGTGTTGAACAACTTACCATCTCTTATGATTTTTCCTGGGTTTTGTGGCAAGTTGGATTTCTTCTTGGAAACATGTGTACCATCAGTGAAATAATTTTTGGGGGGGGGGTGCAGGAGGGTAGGTGGGAATTTGAAATTTACACACGATCACATGGCATCTTCATAAACGAAAAACAGTGGGTTAATTTCTCCTCATTTTAGTTGGATAGACTGCAATTTGAAACTTAACAGGTCAAATCTAAAGATTTGTTTGCATCCTCTTCCTGAAATTTAGGTTTGGTTTCAAAATCTAGGTTTTACCCTAAAATTTAGGTTTTGTTCAAACACAAAAAAACTTTAAGAAAAGCTATTTTGGTTACAAAATCTCGATTTGGAAAACCTAGGTTTTCTCTTTCATACTTTTTCTTCTTTTTCCTCTTTTTTCTTTCATACTTTTTCCCTTCTTTCTCTTTCTTCTTTCCTACTTTTTTCCTTTTTTCTCTTTCATACTTTTTATTTCTTTCTCTTTTATCTCTCCTACTTTTTCTTTTTTCTCTTTTCTATTTCCTACTTTTCATTCTTTCTCTTTCCTCTTTCCTACCAACTTTTTTTCCTCGGAATCCGTAAAAGCTAATACCTTCCCAAACATAAATCACTTTTCAAAACCTAGATTTTGCCTTGGAATCTGTAAAAGCTATTTTCCAAAATCTAGGTTTTGCCTCAAAATTTGTAAAAGTTATTTTCAAAATAGCTTCCAAACAAGCCATAAAACAAAGATAAATTTAAGCGATCAAATATCAAATTAACCTAATATATTGGGCCTGTTTGGTTTGACCGTTTTGTTAACAAAACGCCATTTTGGATTTCCCCAAAAATGAGTTTATGTTTGGTTCGCCATTTTCAGAATGGTGTTGTGGAAGCAACGGCATTTGTGAGAAATTATACGAACGATTCCCCATCACGTCTGGCCGTACGCGTGCAGGAATCTTTTCAGCCTTGTGTCGCGTCGCCAGCTGCTTTCCCTTGCCTAATAACTCTGCTCGCATTTGTCGACCTCCTCCCCATCGCGCCTTCGATCTCGTGGCTGCTTTTCATTCCTTCCTCTCTGCCGACGCTCTCAGCTTGAGAGGCTTCAAAACTCACCGGCGACGCTCACATCTTCACCCTCCTCAACATCTGAGATTTGGCCCCCATGCTCGCAACTCTGCTACTCCTCTGCACCTCAGATCTTTACCCGACGGGATATCACGGTTTGCTTCTCTTCTCCCCTATTTGCTCTCAGCTGACGGTTTGTTTCTCACCCCTTTGCAATTGTTAGCTCGTACATTTTCTTGTCATCCGGCTGCACGCTCCCTTTCCTCTCCTCAGTCCACGGTTGCTTCTCTGTAGGTAACCAAGTTCCTCACTGATCTCCAAGCAACGAAGCTGTCTTTGCGTGTGGGTAATCGTCCTTCAGCTTCCCTTTGTTTCTGATCTGCAAGTTACGAAGCTCCTCAACTGCCTGCCCTTGCGTCCCCAGTAAGGTGAGCCTTCGAGATTTGGCCACGGTTTTCTCAAGGTCCTCACCGATTTGAGCACGGTTTTGCAATTTTTTTGAAAGACCACACACAGATGTGGGATACTTTTTCGTTCTGCTGAGATTTTGAGTTGGTTTTTGGTTGCAATGTCGTGCGTGCGTGAGCTGATATTCATTTTGGAATAATGTCATGATTTTCGAATCTATTCGTTTTGATCTATTGCCTTGATCGGATTTTGGAATCTGTTGGATTTTTGTAAGCCTCTGCGTTCGCTTTCTCTTTCGTTTCCCATTTGTTGGATGCTGTTGAAGGACTCCTCTGCATAAGGTCCTCTGCGTTCGCTTTGCCTTTGATTTTGCAATTTCATGTTGGACTCTGTTCAAGGATTTTTTTCGCTTGCCATAATCCTTGAACATGAATTCGTCTGCCCATTATTTGTTGAATCTAAATTTTGTTTGGAATACATTTGAATTCTTAGTTTTTCTTTTCTATAATCCTTCAACCTGGAATTTTCCTTTCCGATAAATTAGGATGACGATAAAATATAAAAGGGAAAAAATGAAAAATAATAAAATGATTTGGTAATCATA
Source organism: Vachellia pachyceras (assembly GCA_025593235.1). NCBI lineage: Eukaryota > Viridiplantae > Streptophyta > Magnoliopsida > Fabales > Fabaceae > Vachellia > Vachellia pachyceras. Next base: position 8,894 of record JANTPZ010096933.1, read on the forward strand.
TTTTATTTTATATGAATTGAAATAAATAAAATGATGGAATGTCCCTATTTAATTTTAAATTAGCTAATTGTTATATCGTATATGTTACAATGATTTTACATATTATTTCGTTTTCAAATAATGAATTTTATAAGGAGATTACAAAATTATAGGATGATTTTACAAAATTTTATAATGATGTCATTCTTTTTCTATATATTTAATTTTTTTGTTTTTTATTGACATTTGTAGTTATTTGTTTGTAAATTTAATTATGTTCATTTTTGCTTTTTGCGGTGCATCTAGAATAATGAGTTACAAAAAAGGTAAGGGTAAAGAGAAAGGTAAAGCCATGTGGGATGATCGCACGACACAGGTGTTTCTTAATGCCTGCATTGAACAGCACCATAAAAAGCGACGTAAAGGCGTAGCCTTCTCCAAAAAAGCTTGGGACGACATTCTCTTACAGTTTAACGAAAAATCAAGGAGATTATATGACATGCAACAATTGAAAAATAGGATGGATAACATAAGGAGAGACTGGAGGACCTGGGATCAACTTATATTGAAAGAGACAGGTTTAGGTTTTGACCTAATCACAAATACGATTTCAGCTGACGAGGAATGGTGGGAGAGGAAACTACATGTTCACACTAGTGCACTCTTATATATCATCTTTGAGTTTTTTCTTTTACATGCTGACGTGTGTTTATGGTTTGGACGCAGGAAAATCCACAGTATGAAAAGTTTAGATATCGAGGTTTTAGGTTTGCCAATGAAATGAGGATACTCTATAAGAATCTAACGGCATCAGGAGATGACATGTTTGCCCCATCTGCGTCACAGGCCCCAACTCAGCAATACGACGACGAAGATTGCTATCGACCCGACATGAACGTTGGCGAGGAGGACTTAACAGAAGGGTCGAGTGATAGTCAGGATGACTCATTTGGTCAACGTTCTGCAGGAGTGTCAACTGAACTCGAGGGAATGACCATCGGACAGGGCAGTCAACCCTCTGGACCTAGTAATCGGACCGGTTCTGGAAGTCACGGTAAGAGGAAGAGGAATGACATGTTGGATGCAAGAGGAAAGAAGAAAGCTCCTGCCACGCAAAAAATGACTTCTGTTATGAGTCAGGTAGCTGTTAATTCCTCAAAAAAAGGTGAAATATTTGAAGCGGTTGATAGACAAATCGTTGAAGAGAAGTCAGATTCCATCAGCAACTGACCTTTCTCTCGAACTGTTTGAGATGGAGGAAATTTCAGCAGATCCTAACTTATTATCACGCTGTTTAAATCTGTTGTCGTTAGAACGATTTAGGGAACTTTTGGCGACATGTCTAGTGAACAGAAGGGAACATGCCATAGATTTTTTGAAATATAATGCAAATAATCCTAACCCTTTTGTGAAAATGACTATGAAGTACAATGTATAAATTTCGGTCTACGAAATGTGACATTTGTTATGATGATATGTAAATTTCTGTTACATATCTTATTCCTCTTGTTTTTAACGTTGACGATGATGTTTATGCTTACTATTTTTTGGCATATGTTATGAGTCGGTCTACGAAATGTGACATTTGTTATGATGATATGTGATTTTCTGTTACATATGTTATTCCTCTTGTTTTTAACTATGACGATGTGGAAGCTTACTATTTTTTGGTGAAAATGTCATAGCATAAATAATATATGGCTAATTCGGATGATGAATTGATGAGAGATTCGACGGAGAGTGGAGTAGACGATGACACAGACGAATTAACTGACCCGGACTTAGTGGAACTTTTGAGTGATAACATCATAGAAGATGAACAGGTCTGTCTAGTAACAGCTCAGTACATGATGACCTACGTGTGTAAAGAACCAAAAAGAACAAGTAAACTTACCGGTCATTTGTGGGTGCAAGAAGTGATGGAAGGTCATCCAACACGGTTTCATGAATTGTTTCGAATAGAGAAGGATGTTTTCAACCTTCTATGCTATAAATTGCGTGAACATGGTTTACGCCATTCAAGGTGCATGGACATTGAAGAAGTGGTTGCCTTGTTTTTGCTCATTGTTAGCCATGGACACCGTAACAGGACGGTACAAGAGAGGTTCCAACATTCAAGAGAAACCGTCAGCAGACATTTTTATGAGGTATTACGAGCATGCATCAGTCTATCCAGGGAAATTATTAAACCACGTGATGCAATATTCTCCAACTACGATCCAAACATAATGAATGATCAACGATATTGGCCATTTTTTAAGGATGCAATATGGGCAATTGATGGAACTCACATACCATGTAGAGTCAGTATGAAAATGAAAGATAAATATATCGGGAGAAAGGGGTATCCGACGCAGAATGTTATGGCCATTTTGTGATTGGGATATGTGTTTTACTTTCGTCTTAGCTGGGTGGGAAGGCTCTGACCATGATACTCGAATTTTTAACACCGTAATCACAACTTCTAATTTGAATTTTCCACATCCACCTCCAGGTATTGTTTTCAGCACGCACCCTTTCACTTTTTATTGTAATCAATTGTATGTTTGCATTAGTTTAACACGTCAGAATGCTTTATTGTTAATTTAGGGAAATATTATTTAGTTGATGCTGGCTATCCAACACCGATGGGATATCTCGGTCCGTATAAACGTCAGCGCTGTCATCTTGCAGTATTTAGACAACAACCTGGGTTTACAAATAGGGACGAAGCATTTAATTATTATCATTCCAGTTTGAGGTCTACTATAGAAAGAACATTTGGGCTGTGGAAGAATCGGTTTGCAATTCTTCAACATATGCCCCCATACAAGTTCAAAACCCAAGTGATGATTGTTTATGCAACGATGGCCATACATAATTTTATCAGGAGAAACTCTGAAACCGATGCAGATTTTGTTAGAGCCGCAAATGAAAGTGATGAGCTTGATGACACTGATGATGACACAGG
>JANTPZ010096934.1:0-16314 GCA_025593235.1 Vachellia pachyceras
GCCCGGATTTTAGCAAGATGAAGATGCTTTGGTCACAATGAAGCAAGACCGACAATAACTCAGTCAAAATATCAAGAACTATTCCACTTGTATAAATTGGCCAACGAATCAAACTCCGAACGGATGAAAATTAATCTGATTAGAATAGCGAATAAAAAAACAATTAGTGAATATGATACGCAGCTAAGTCACTCACGGGTCGGATTATTTAACACAAAATGAGCATATAATGAAATATCAATATTAACGGGTGAGCGATAAGCTTATGAGATATTTTCTGCAACTGAACCAGAGTGTTGCGAAATCAGTGCCCTCCCCTTGGCCCTTAGTTCGATCTCGCAAAGATGATGATCTACATGCTTTATTCTTGTTATATTAGCATTTTAACGTTAGTACGATTTTAAAATATCAGTATTGTTAAAATTAATATAATTCTTCTATTGCATATTATATTAGGACCAGAAAATTATGCTTTCAAAAGTTTCCTAAATTTCATAATCTTTTCTAGATAGACAATTATAATGTGTTTCAATCATTTATCTTAATTATATATTAAACCATCAAGAGGCAGGCCCTCCTTTATTGATTTAAAGAATGCCTCTTCTCTCATACCAAGGGGCAAACCAAAGGCTTGCATTTACAGACAAGTTTAGATTCCTGAGCCGACCTAGCCTGGTCCAACTCATGGCTCCCACCTTGTCTTGTCCTTGTCATATCGCTATCGTTAAGCCTTTTTTTTTAAAAACAAATGCTGTAACCGAACTCTGAAAGCACAAGGAGTAGCAGTTGCTGTACCCATACGGGTATTTAGCTCTCTGTTGTCTGGGCATTGGACCAGTTGTCTTGTTTTTTGTTGAGAAACCAAACCACCCACGCGTAGCACCCACACACGGCCCCAAAAATCTACCCTACACAGCCTTGCCGTAACCTTCCCCCATGTCTCCAATAGTAGGCGGTCATACGAATGAATAGAAAGAGTGGCTTTCAACAATCATAGAGACCCACAATCACATAAATTTCCCATCACAAAGGATTTAACTTGGTTTGGTAAAACCACTGACTCATCTAAGCCACCCTTTTGCAGTTTGTTGAGATCCTTCCAGAAAACAAACACACAATAGACGCATGGTGGGACATGTATAGATAAAGCCGCAAAAAACATAAATCGCTGCTCATTGCCTGCGTGGGCAAATAATAACGGTGCCACCAATCATCAAGTAAAATGTCATAACAATTAATGGAGTAAAAAAAGGCGAAAACTGAACGCCAAATCTTAATATTCCGTATCCTCCCCAAATTTCTGAAGCTATATGAATCGAGAAACCAAAGTCAGTAGTGGCCACGTTCATGAACTGTTAGCTCTGCTGATCCATCCTCACCAAGCCATCGGAAAACGAATCTATGGCTTGAAGACTAGCCCTCTTGTCCGTCCAGGTGCACCCCCTTTAAGTGAGGAAACGTCCAAAACATTCCTGATCATCCAAATCCCACAGTTAGGACACAATTCCACACTTGGTCGCAATATATACAGTAGTGTTTTCACAAGCTTACGAGTTCTTTGATTCCTTTTCAAGTCCTGAGGAGAGGCAATTTATGATAATTTTGTCACCAATTTTTGACACATTATGATCCACGGGTAGATTAACCTCTCTGTGTCCTGCATTAACAGATTAAAAACGTTCATCAATCCTCATGACAATAAAAACTGTGAAACTAGGATCATAACCATGCAACTCGGGTGTTTTTCTTACCTGACTTTGGTTGAGTATTGACATTAGCATCAAGTCCCAAAAGTCTCTATACCAATGTATATTTTATATCAGAATACTTGTATACAAAAATTTCTTGCAGGTGACAAATATGAGAATAAGCAGTGAAGAGTTACTTTAAGATTCACATAGCACTCCTCAAGGTTGCCATTACATAAGATGTGGTCAAATATTCCTGACGATTTCCCTTGCTCAATCTCGGTCTCAGCATTTCGTAGCCGATTCAGGACCTGCTCTTCTGTCTCTGTCCGTCTGCTCAAGACAGAGATCTGGATCAACATTGTGGGGAATCTTAAAAGTACAAAGACAGACAAAGAAACGGTCGTTGTTTTTCACCTCTCACGGAGCCGTTTTTCAAGCTCTTTCATTGTTGGGGGACAGATAAAGATGAATATGGCTTCAAGTGAACTAGCCCTCACAGATCTTGCCCCTTGGACATCAATATCAAGAATGCATCTCTGATTCAAAAGGAAAAATGTTTTCACTATTGCAAGTTTTTGAAAAAAAAATAAATAAAATTCTTTAAAACGTTGCTTATGAGGTAGCAATACTATGGCACCTCAAATCATCCCAGACAACTGAAATTCACAACTATAACAGCATAAAAAAACAAGCATTATGATGTCAAGACTTTAAGGTCATCTTTGCATTTCAAAGTGCTCATACTATGCAGTCGGCAGCAAACAGTTACCTTAATAAAACATGCGTCCTAAGGTCGTCTTAGCATTTCAAAATTTAGTGTCCGTAAAATCGGTTAATTGTTAAGAGCCGTGCCAGCTAAACATTATTTACTTCACACTCTGCTTACAGAAATAGGCACGGATAAGCTTTCCAGTGAGGCTTCTCCAGAAAGGTTTGCTTGGTTCAGACTCAAAGGCCCAGATGCATCAGACTCAATATAAAAAATACTTTAGTTTTTTTTTTTTTGCCGGAATTCTTGTCTTCAACCAAATAACGGAAAGCATGAGTAGATCGAACTTACTTTCCCAGCATCAGCAACTAGTTCCACAGCCTCAACGCTGGTCCCATAGAGATTACCATGAACAGAAGCAAACTCAAGAAACTTTCCATCTTCTATCTCTTTCTCCATGACACTCTTCCTAGTAAAATGGTAATGCACCCCGTCTTTCTCCATGTTTCTGGGGGCTCGGGTAGTGTGACTCACAGAGAAACCGAACATAGAAGGGAATTCCTTCATAAGCATTGATATCAACGTTCCTTTGCCAACTCCAGAAGGACCACTGATAACAATAGGCTTCTCAGCATTGCCTATCACACCCTTACTCCACGCAACAGCCTGGGTCCGCAAAACTTCCTGCTGCTGCCTAACGTATGGGGTGTCTACCTGCCAGTTTTGAGAAAGTGAAAAATATTAAACATGTTTAAAAAAAGTAGTGCCTTAATAGGTAAGAAGAGATATTGTCTCTTTAAACTAGATTATTTCTTTGAACTACGTCCTCTTCGTCTGTAAGAATTTTGAGAATGATATAGGAGATCGCCCCCTTAAGATCACCCAGAAAGGGAATTAAGCAAGAAAAAGGTATTAGGAAGCCTCCAACCGTAAATACCAACAAAAAACACAGCGCAATAGGGTGTAGAAAAGTAGATGCATAGATCGGAGGGTTGAATCTAAAAAAACACCAACCTCCAGAAACCAAGTGTGATCATCTGGCTTAGCACCTTTCTTAAGAACTAATATCCGGTCCTTCAGAAGCACAGCTGAATGGCCTTTACATGAGACTGGTTTGGTTCCGAGCACAGTTGGATTAACCCTGCACCTAAAAACTGAAAATCAGCAACAAGAGACAGAGAGAAGTAGCTTTGAAGCCAAGAAACCTTAAACTGACCATTTTCCACGACGATGGTCAAAGATTTGAACTTCAATGGACGAAGTTTCTTCATCAGCCCCACCAATGACATACTATCAAACAAATGGAGGACCATTTTTTTCATTTAGGAAGATAATTATACTCTGGGTACATATCTAGTTAAAAAGTAGGAACAATGTGAGTGATGATATCAAGAGTATTTGATTTGATCATACCGTTTTGTCCCCAATAGTTGTAGCTGTTTTACGAGTTTCGTTTTCAAATTTAAAACCATCAGCATGTCCCTTCTCCAAACTGTCCACAAGGAATGCAGGTGCTTTGCCCTGAGAATCACAGGGTTGAAAGATTAGAGACATCAAAGCCAAAACCACTTCGATCCAGATTTTAAAATCATAATCTAACTACATTATCCTGAAAACTCGACAGTTCTGCGACCATTCTACAGCATCGACAAAAATAGAAGGGATACAAGAATTCTTACCATAATGAAATCTGTTCCGGCAATCCTGGACTAGAACCTGACAAAAACACACGAACAGAGATTAGAGCTGCACCAGTTCTAACAAAATAATCGAGTCAATGCTTCCACTGTAATCCACAAATAATACAAAGTAACCAATGAGAATTTTTTAGAGGCGTATCCAGGTTCAACAAGACACAGACGATAAACCATAGATTGCGAGAAACCATCAACCCGACCGAAAGCGCGGCTAAAAGCCGGATTTGAAAAAAGGGGGCGATTTAGAGATATAAAAAAGAGAGAAAAGGGTTAACCCAACTTCGTGAAACCAGAACGAATGGATCAGAGGAAAGGCACAGTACAAATCCGGATCGCTGACGACACAAGAGCAGAAAATTTGAAGAGATTGAGAACGATGTTAAAATCACCTTAGAATGTTAACAAGCAGCAAGTTTTGCGCAGAAAGAGAAGGCAGGGATTTTGGTGCCTTTTGATTTCGCGAATGCTGATGACAGAATGGCACTCAAAGCTGAACACCTCTCTTCTTCCCTCACGGAGAAGGAATATATTATTGAGGTGTCAAATGGAAACAAAATCGAGGTGCGACGAATCAAGCGAGAGGTGGAGGAGGTTGCGAGAAATTGCGGAAAGAAAATTCATATTTGTAGGCGAAAAGAGTTTTTTTTTTTGGGGGGGGGAGGCGGCTTCTCCGGTCGCGTGCTATTCACGAGCTAGGCAGACCGGGTTTCGTTTTCTTGCGCGGTGCCTCATGAAGCTGCTGCTTCTTCTTCTTCTTCTTCTCTTTTTGTTCTTTTTTATTAATCCTGGAAAACTATTTTATTTATTCAGTCCCATTTTCATATCGAAAAAGAAAAGAAAAACCACTATTTGATTGATTTTACAAACAAGCTTTAACGCGAAATTTGAGGCTTTTCGTAGTTTCTACTCTCGCGGGAATTTCCAAAAAAAAAAAAAGTCGACTTTAAGGCGGTGGAGGAGAAAAGGATTTTACAGTGATTTGGGATCACCCGCCAGACCGAAAATAGAAAGCGATTGGACGGAGTATATTTATGGTAATGAATTTTACAGTTAATATCGGTATCAGTGTCACTGTTAAAATAAAACGTGAATAATTGATAGGAATATGATATCGCATCTGTTTGAAAGAACGTTTGAGACCTAAACACACCTTTAGTGGATTTTTTTTTATAAAAACACTTCTTTACCGCTTTCCCAAACAGTCAATTGCAACTTTTGGAAACTTCATACAAATATTTATAAACACATTCAACAATATTTTTTCGTAAAATGAGATAATCTTCTCCACATATTTACCTCAACTTGTGTAAAAGTACTTATAAGTACTTCTCCACCGCGTTGGCTTATTTTGATTGTTCTCGTTTAAAAGCGGTACTAATTGTATGGTTATTTGTGTAAATTTATATCTTTAGCATAAGTTAAAATCTGTGTATATGTACAAACTCAGATGCTGCCTGTTTAATATTCATTAGTTTCCAGCACTGAAAATTTATTGAGTTTTTGTGAATCGTAGTAGGAAAGTGGATCATCGTTTGCGTAATTTCGAAATAGGACTGAGAAAAGCCTAAAGCATATTTAAGAATTAGTTGAAAGAGTAATTTTATACAAATCAAGATAAGACACGTGATATGAGTTTTATTTTAACTCGTATGTGCAACATGGTTTTAATATACTTTTTAGATGAGCACCAAATGGTATGTTAACGTAAGATGCAACGCTATTTGACGGTGGATTTCTTTATAATAATGCTTATAAAAGTCAAATGGATGTTCAACATTATATTTTCGTAAAATAATATAATTTTTTAATATATTTATCTTCACTTAAAAATATTTATTTATAAAGGTGTGGGTATAAAAAGTCAGATGCGTGGGCGGATTGCGTCGAGTACTGGGGACACATATGTACGGCTACGGGTCACATGACAGGAACTGAAAATTCGGTGAACGCATTGATCTTCAATGTTTTTTTTTCACCTATTCAGCACTAAATCAGTTCCATGAATTCTGTGCAAATACACATTGCCTCGTCTACTCGTTCTTGTAAAGACCATTCTCTCCTGATCCTTTTTATCCACGTAACGTGATTGTTTATAAAAATTCATTTACCCCCTAAAATATTTTTAACAGTGTTTTTATACAAAATAATATAATTTTTCTCATATATTTATCTCGACTTGCATGAAAGTACTTTTCTACCATGTTCTCAAACCGACATAGCAAGTATTTAGTAGCTGGTGGTTAATACCGTAGGCTTACCAAATAAAAAAGACACGATGTATTCTTTTGGATTAAGCGTTTATACTGATTTTAGGCGCATTAGACGTTTATAATTAAACTAATTAATCTGAGTTATAAATCAATATGCAGTGCAACAATACATATAAATTAATTTTTTAAATAGTTTATATAGTTTAGTTGATTTCCTACAAACTGTGAAACAATTCTTGTATTAAAGATGAGTTTGATATTAAATACTTAAATATTTGATTCGGTCCTATTGGATGAGTACGTAGATCATGCATCCATTTGCTCTTTTTTACTTGTTCGAGCATCTGTTGACTTTACAGTGCTCGTTTACAATGTGCTTGCACTTAAATGAGATTGTCAAGCCAGGGTCTAAGGAGACAACGTGCTTGTTTGGTAATGGATTCTCAATCATGTTGTGTATATGTCGAGACAAAAATTCTCTAACATATTTACTTCATAATTTGTAAAATTGTTCTCCCAATTAATTTCTAACAAGCACAACGATGGTAATTGGGAAGTTTTTCCTGCGTTGGATGAGAATATTCTAGAAGAGCAGATTCATCATTTGGAGAGGAAAAAATTAAAGAGGGCAACCATGTTTATATAACATTCTCGGGACAAGGATGCATTTTTCATCACTGCAATCAGGAATGAGATGCCATATTCATGAGGCATTGACAAATTTGCCCCGATGCAATCTATTAACTAGACTGATCATATGTAACACCCTCATGCCCACTTCAGTCTCCACGGCAATATATGATTTTTTTTTTTTGGTTGAAGTACATGAATGTTGTTGCTGGAAGGATTATGTTTCAAATAACGTTGGACATTGAATGTGGGACACCTATTCCAATGACAATATAAATCCTGATTTCACGTGTTGCAAGAAACCAGTACACCCCGTAGGACCCAACCTCTTGCTATGGCCTCACTACTGCTAGCTGGGAGGATGATGAATATTCCAAACTCATGATGAAGAGGAAGGTGGATGGAAGATGACAATGAATGCAAGAGAGAACAAAGAATTGCCCCATCATCCAAAAACATGTGACAAAAGGATTTACCTATCATGCCCTCTTGCCAGAAGAGACAAATCACATCACATCATGAGTTAGATACTGTGTAATTAGATTGTGAGTGGATCCAATCAATTTCTTGAAATTTTATTAGCAAATAGAAAAGCCAAAAGAAACAGTGAAAGTGACAAAGTGCTTGTTTGGGAACACCGTTTTCCAAATGTTACATGTAAGTCAAAATAAAATCATCTCGAAATATGTAAAAACCATATCGAAATCCATAAAAATCATCTTAAAATCTGTAAAACCATCTCGAAATTCATAAAATCACCTCTAGAACTGTGAACTCCTTTCTCCCAACGGATTTCTAAACATAGAATGTGGGAATCCCATCCCACCCACCCACATCCAGTTTGAAAATGTGTGTACTGAGATAATTGGATGGGACGAGATGGCCCTCCAAATTCCATTTCCATCTGACCATATCCTCTGTCCCTTTGAACCGTTCAAATCTCCAATCCTCACGTAAGTCGGCAATTCTCCCACATCAAGCCAATCAACTCCCACCCAAAATTGGTCAATCCCCTCACTGACCCACCTCGTACCAAGCCAACCGACCAATCCCTATTCCTTACTCTCCCTCTCTCCCCAAAGTCCCCCTTCCTCAGACTCCTGTCCTGTCTCACCCTGAATCTCATCACCGTTTCATTTGCCCGCAGCCTCCCATTCCTTTTACTCTCTACCTTTATTTTTACATACGTATAATTATTCGACTCCGGAGATTTCCAGTCGCATGTTTTGTTATTTCATTTCAGGATAGGTGATTGGCGGTTCATCATTTGGTCAAACGATGCTTGTCGCGGTGAAAAGGGCGGTCGCCGTGGGCAGGAATCAAATGAAAGATTGGTTTGGGTCAAAAAGCCCTCTGATTCCCTCTGGTCGCCGTGGGCAGGAATCAAATGACGGTGACCAGTATGAGAAGGCGGGGGCTTTTATGTCCTTTTCCACCGGGAAAGTGACGGCTTTGAGTGCGTCAAACACGGTAGAAATTAATGGTTTAGAGCTTGTTTGGCTCTTAGTTTAAAATAAAAATTAATAACTTTCTAAATACAAATGAATTTCGAAATCTAAATTTTATCTCAGAATCTATAAAAGGCACTCTCCTAAAATATATTCTTCAGAGTTTAGGTTTCATTTTAAACAGCTACTCACAGACCTGCTTCCAACGAATGAGTAAATATGTCATGGGTGGATTTGGGTGACTGTGAAGGTATCATATTTCATGTGTCACTCTATCCTCTCCTTTCCCTGCGCCAAAAGTGCAAGTGGCCCTGACGCAGTGGGTGGTGCAGAAGCCAAAAAAAGATTCCAACTTTTTCCATTCATCAAAACTTCAAGCATAGGATTTCCTCAGCCCACAAAAAGCAGATATGATTTTGTGCCCTTTTTTGGGAAATAAAAAAAGAAAAGGTTTTTCCCTTTCCCTCTGAATTTGATCTGGTAGCGAAAGGTTCACGCACATAGATTCTGGTTGGGTGACGAAGAGGAGGAGGTGGGGCTGGCTTGGATGGGGCCTGCGAAGGTGACAGGAGTGAGGGAGGGAGTAAGGTGTTGGGCTATACTCCAGAAAGAAAGATTCCAATTTAAAACGTAAGACGACAACGATGTACTGAAAAAAAAAAAAAATGAAGTGTGAGTTTCCTTCCTGGTTGCTCCTTCGGCTTTAACTGTTTCAACTTGCTCATGGATCATGTCACTCTTTCCCAATGCTCAAGCCTGAAAACTGCATGTGCTTCCCACGTGCCTGTCACTGTCATATTCTCGTACCATCTAAAGAGAGAGGTCCAGAAAAACACCCATTGAAATTCTGAAGGCTCTAGACACAGCCATCAGTGAGTGGCCGCCAATGGAGCTCCGGCTGCCTGTCAATCAGTTCACTTTAATTGAAAGATTATAGAAATTTAATACGTTATTTTAAAATTTTTATATTTATTATTTCTCTTTAAACTAATTTACTAGAATTATATATCGGTATATAAAAGAATTGTAAATGTGAATAAATACTTTAAATAATATATAGTAATATCTTTGACTGAAGTGAAGTGACTCTTATAATAATTTATTTACCTATTACTAATCATTTAGACAACAGCTCAACAATGTAAGAGCATGCTTTATTCTAATTTTTTTTTTGTTGCCCTTACAGTTCACCGAAGCTCTGCTCCGACTACAACTGGATTCGACTAGCATCGTGCTCCTGATTGTGTTAGGTGAGTCTCCTAAAGTGGATTTCTCATGTACGCTAGGGTTCAAACTCAAGACTTCACTTTTTTCCATTCATCCTCGGTTTTTTTACCTACTATTTTTTTCTTTCCTTTTTTTTTTGCCAGCAAAAGCAAACATTTTCCGAACTTGGGGTACATACTACAATTCATGCATCTGATCCAATTCATAACTGGGCATTGAGAGCCGTTTGCACATTGCAGGAATTAAAGCCACTAACGTATATATGGGCTCGGAAAAGCCCATAAGAGCTGGGGTAGCCCAATCAGAAGATAGCGGATATGATTTTTTTAAACAAAAATTAAAAGCTGGAGACTAGAAAAAAGATTTGTCCTGTACGTCACAGGGAACGAACATGGGCGTTTTGACGAGTGGAGACAGGAGGGCAACCTGGGGCCGGCAATCTCACACGTGGCGTAACATGAAAACGGCGTGATGGCAGCCTCTGCATGGATACAATGAATTGGGGCCTACTCATATGTAGGTTCCATGTGGACAAGGTCCTCTAGGATTTAGTTGCCGGATCAAGACACGTGGATTCGTGGCATTGCGACGGATCTGATTCTGATCCTGCCGGGCTCCTCCCTCCCACCAGTTCTTGCTTATCCAACGTTGGTAAATATGATAACACAATTAGATAACGAGGTAGCAAAGTTATGGAAGGATTTTGCTGTCCATGGCATTTTGGTGAGCCCTGACGTTGAATTTTGTTAACCTGTTTGAATGAACAAATCACTTTATGAAATATTTCATAAGTCCGAAATGTCAAAAAGGAAGAAAAACTCTAGCAGGAAGCGTGTGGGGTAGGGAGCCTCGAATGTCACAAGCAAAGGACTTTGGAGAAATGGATCGGTGGTGGTGCATGTGGGTTGACTTGACCCGTACACATCCATTATTCATGAACCTACACCATTATTGATTATTCCTATCATCGCAGTAGTTGCTTAGAAATGAGCTGAAAGAATGATCTCAGATGGAAGCATTGAGAAGTTTTACCTCGATTTACATAAATGTGATTCTATACGTGGTTGACAAGCACATATAGTTTGTTTGACATTCCGTTTAAAAAAGTCAAAAACTCATTCAATAGTATTTTTCTTCAAAACAAAATATAATTTCCTTCATGTATTTACCTTGATTTATGTAAAAACATTTCTCCACCTTATTCCTAAATGGACACCATTAAACCAAACAAGAAAGTTGACGCTCAGGTTACTTCAAGCAATTCCATGTGTCACGAGCTTAGTGATTTACTTGATGAAGCTCCGTGCGGCCTATCAAGATTCACTCAAACCCTCGCTCTGGACTTGCTAGTAAGCCTTTCCAAGACTTAACTTAGTTTGAGAACTAAGGAAGTCTAGAGAGAGAAGCTAGAGAGAGATGGATAACTTGGGAGAATGCTTGTATATTGCTTAAATGCTTGATGGTTACAAATGAGGAGGGGTGAGGTATTTATAGGCAAACTCCCACCTCCTTACTATTCCCACCTCCTTAATGGACGGTTGGGATCGAATCAATCCTACGACCTAAAATATCTTACAGAACTCTCCCTTGAAATATCTAGATATTTACATTGAATTCAAACATGTGAAAAATGTGTGAAGAATTATAGAATGGCTAAGTGTATACAAGATAACTCTAGAGAGTTCTAGAGTTCTCTGGAGCAGACTGTGACACATGGCATTTGGGCGGTGAGGGACAATGGCCATGCCTAATCCAATGGTTCCCTCGCAAAGTTCATTTGCACCTCTCAGACTTCAATCGCCGTGCCCGTTATATAAAATTCAAGATAAAATTATTTTTATATAATTACATCGGTTTGCATTAAATAACTTTTCTAACGATTCCTATACAAGTACAATAACTTCTAAGTGAACCGAATATTTTGTAGTATAATAGTATGTCATCTCCAAAACAATGCAAGATTACGTGTTGATTTCCACTGTTGTAACATCGTGTTATTAATGGCTGTCCCTTTAATTAAACGCACAAAATATATAAATACCTCACCTGAACCATGATTTTGGCATTTTTTTTGTTGCCATAACTTCATTTGATCAATCATCAAGCTATAGGATAAGAAATAATAAAAGTAGCAGCAATAAATGCTTACCCCACGTAACCTGACTACACATATCACACGACGTAGTAAGTTATATCAAAAACCAAATCGTACGATAGACAGACCGATAGACTGTGCACGTGCAAACCAACTATAGGATCAGAAATATCAAATTCAAAATGGCTGTGCCCTACTCTCCAATGCTGCAAGCGTCATCTATGCCAAGAAAGAGATTTGCTTTGGATCCAAGTCTAACGATATCGTTGACTGAGCAACTGGTTAGCCTAACAACTACTTCGTTCGGCCCATTTCTGATAAGTAACAACACGTTATTAACAGCTTTTTATTATATTAAAGAAGATTAATTACAGGTAACTTAGTGTTAAAAGCTTTAACACGCTTTTCTAAACAACCATTTCATCCGTATGGTTAATTGAGGGGGATAAGAGGGATGAAAAAGGTCAAGAATAGAAGAGACAGGCGTATTAATCTGGTACTAAGAACCAATGCATAGGATGATATCATGGGAGGGAAATATCGTAAGATGCAAGCAAAACAAGGTCATAAATATGATATACAGTGCGTGAAAAACATACTTAAACCTAATTACGGATAACAATTCCATGATTTACACACAGAAACAGACAAGATTGCCGTGCCCTGGAGCTAAGTGGATGAAGCAGCATGGGGCTTGAATATAATGGACATCCTCTCCGATGAGACTGAAACAACAGGCCAACTAATACGTATTACATCGCTTTCTATGCTTCAAAGTATGAAACTGACATCCCTGCTTATATAATATAATCCCATATTCAACCGTGTACACGCGTATCTGCTTCTCTATATAAAATTTATATAGATTTCTTATTTCACCAGAATTTGGAGATTACTGTAATACATGAGAAAATGTGAAAGGTCATCGCGGGCTCCACAAGCAAATAAATCAAATCATTATACTTAATCCCCGGAGCGTTCTATCTTGCTCTGCACATCCCACGGAGAAAGCCGGAAAACGCAAGCACCACACCAGCTGCTACTACGTACTGTCCACTTCACCTTCAATCACCTTGTTCCACCATGTGGAATGATCGAAGAGCTTCCTCTAGCCATGGAAGAGACGAGGATGAAGAAGAAATAAGAGAAATCCACGCCTTGACGCCGCCGCCTCCTCCTCCTCCCGCTAACCGTGGCCGTCGACGGGATGGATGGGAAACACATAGCCGCCGGTCATCATCTCTGTCCGTGGCCAGCACTGAAGCTGCTTCCGTCGAGAACTTCACCAGCATGAGCAGAGAATTCAGTGCTCTGGTTATAGCAGGATCAAGCATTAACTCTCCCCGTAATTACAGCACTCATCTGAACGGCCATGAAAACGAAGGAGGAAACAACCTGGGGAGGATCAGAGAGGAGGGCATGACGGAGGAGACGAACCCTCTGGCGATCGTACCCGATCGCAACCCGTTAAGAATGGGAGGTGGCGGTTCAGCTTCAAATGGTGAAGTTGGTGGAGTGTCGATGCAGAAAGTGAAGAAGGAGGAGGTGGAGGCCAAGATATCTGCGTGGCAGAACGCTAAGATTGCTAAGATCAATAACAGGTTCAAGAGAGAAGACGTTGTCATCTCTGGGTGGGAAAGTGACCAGGTTCAGAAAGCTACTTCTTGGATGAAGAAAGTCGAGGTATATACATGTATACACGCATATTCTTTTGCATAATGCGGTTTTGTGTTCACCTTTTTTATTCCTTGGTTCTGAATTTTGTTGAGATGGTGCTCATTTCTTCTTCTGAATTATCGAATACCTTGTTCTTCATTAGATTCATTAAACAATCATTAAAATCCATGAAGTAGAGAAAAGCTGAATGTTGAGGTTGAAATTAGTTAGTTTCGTGTTGTGCTGTTCACGGACAGTCTTAAAATCAAACTAATCAAGCTCCTCCAGCTCCTCTTTTTCCCCTGTCCCTTTTTCATGAACAGTAGGTGCTTTCATGGCGATCTCAGGTCAAAACATTACTGATGACGTAGAATCCTTATCCATATTTTCTTAGTAGGACTCTTGGCTTTCATAGATTGCCTGCTGTGGAAGCTATACATCTCCTCCAATAATGACAGGAACAGGAGGTGGGAATTAACGTGCTAGCAACTTGCAGTATATCTAATTAGTTAATATTCATAATTATTTGTGCTGGTTAAGATTACATTGCCGGTCGTGGATTGCACAACAAGACGAAAATCAATGGTATAAATTCTGCAGACAAGTGCAGTAACAAATTTGCCTATTTGCCTGTGAACCATGGCAATAATGCAGAGGAAGCTGGAGGAGAGAAAGGCAAGAGCTTTGGAAAAGATGCAAAACGACATCGCAAAAGCTCGAAGGAAAGCAGAGGAGAAAAGGGCATCAGCGGAAGGCAAAAGAGGAATTAAAGCGGCAAAGATCCTCGAGATTGCCAATCTCATGAGAGCACTTGGGAAATTTCCAGCCAAGAGATCCTTCTTTTAATCTTTCGCTACATCTCATATTTAAACTTCTTTTTTCTGGTGTGTGGATCATAGTCGTGTGGATGTCATGTTTTGTGGGTGCCCGCAAAAGAAGGGTAGCTGTCATATAAAATTATAAATCCATTGGGGTGATTTTGAGTGCTGGTTACAATTTGGAGTGCTCTTGGGTTTTGTAGAGTCTACGTCAGTATATGATAAACCTAATGCGATACTTTTTTGTCTAAAACATGGAGCTTATTCACTTACATGGGTTACCATCAAACTGTCCCCACAAACAAATCTACCAACTCTGCAGAAACTAGCCTACAATTGGTGAACATCCCAAGAATCAATAAAATATGTAGAGGCTTTTGAATGTTGTTTTGGGAGTTTAACCTGTGTAAATGCTGTCACCTTAAAGCCGCGAAATCGGTGGATAAAAGCAACCGTGCATAGCATAAGGCTGGAAATTAACAAAAAGTGAGAGGTTAAAAACAGTAGAAATAATTGAGAGTGAAACGGTTTATGTAGTGCGCTTGCTTTTTGCATTTGGACGGTGAGGGACAGCAGTGAGGGAGGAGGCAATTTTGAGCGTACTGTTGCTAAACCGGAAAAGGATTGGTGGCCGACACCGGACGAGGCTGTCAAAGAAATAGACGGATGTTAGATATGATGTCCTGGTCTGGTAAGTTCGTTACCCGCCAAAAATATGATATCAACATCGCACGAGAGAACTCGCTCCACCTAATCAGCCACCATATTCATATTGCATTTCCAAGTAATCTCACCCATATCTATGCACCACACTGCTCTAAGCCCTGGATCTCATGTTAAGAGCTTCGGAGTGATTTAGATAACCACCTTCAGCTGAATAGGGACGATATTCTAAACAAGCCCAGGATCCTTTTCTTCTTCTCTGTACATCCTAAAAGCATAAAACAATCAGATTATGATCCCATCCCATTCCGACATGGCATTTCCGTTTAAAGTACTGTCAATGAGATGCTTCTTTCAACAAGGCATCTTCTCATAGGAGACAATCCTAGTCCAACATATCAAAAAGCTTAATCCTTGTTGGTTGGAAAAATTTTCTGAAGCGCACAAGAGGAAGAGATGGAGAAGAAAATTGTGCACAGTATCTCCAAGACGTGAGCTTTTACAAAGTGATAATTTGAATTTATCTATATGTGTGCACTCAAAGCAAAAGATAATGAGTTTGATATTGTTTTATGCAAAAATTATGTGACTAAATGGAGAAATGTGGAAAGTGTTTGCAGAATGTGGAAAGATATTTTGAATTTGTACCCTTTGAAACAATGTCTCTTCAGATACTTTTTTCATTAAGAGTTACATATTTAATTATGTAAGAATGCATGACTTTAGAATTATAACCCCATGTATGACCTTAAATAAACTCATTAGTTTATAACGATACAAACTTTCAAATAAATTAATTATTTTATAGGAACATAGCATTTGAAACATTACATCTCTTCATCTAAAAAATATTCCAACAATCCTTTGAAATCGAAATACAACAACCTGGAAATACGAGACAAAGGTGAACTCTGGTGATGGCCCAGCCAGTGGAGGTGGGTTGGATGTGAAAACAGGATTATGTAATCCAATTCCAATTCAAGACTAATCCGTTCCAGACTAATTCGGACCCCTCATGAGGAGATCTTGCAGTGGTAGGAAGGTACCGATGGAACAACCTCTTTGAGATTGCGTTAATTATCGCGGCTGTCATTCCCCAGGGTTCGAACCCTCACCCCGAGGAATGCTGGTAGTAGCCCTTACCGACTCTACTAAGCGTCCATTGGTATGCTTCTACATTATGAAGCAACTCAAAAAACCTTGTTCGCACCCAAACAAAAAATCAATAACCTTTGTGTTGGCTGCTTGCTTGTTTTAAAATAAAAACATCATTTTTCCTATGGGAGGCATAATAGTTTTTTAAAAATTGATATTATAATATTAAATTACTGGTTCTTTTTATATTCAATTGTGTTTTTTTTAATAATTTCATGCAATTTCCCATTTTTTTCCGTGTCTCTTATATATCTTCTCTATTTATTATCTTTTATCCCTTAACCAGGCAGAGTTAGTGGCCAAAGAAAAAAAAAA
>JANTPZ010096935.1:0-14265 GCA_025593235.1 Vachellia pachyceras
TTATGGAAGACAATACTTGATCAATGAGGACTTGTCGCCATAGTTCATGTAGTGTTGCTTAAATGAACTTACTCAAGAAATAATATTAAGTTGCGGGATAAGTGGGAGAATGTTGGAAATTTAATATATATATTTAGTATATATTATTATATTTATATATTATATATATTATTATTTGAATATATTATATATAAATATATCAATGGATGTGTCCCGCATTATTATTCAAAGAGTTACGTTCAGAGGGTTGCGTCTGGTCATTGAAACCTTTTGAGTCTTGATGGGAGGCTTTATAAGGAGGAGACCAGTACTCAGAATGGATACAGAAAACTAAAAACGTTATTCATTAAATCACAAATTCCCTGATGGGGTGACGGTGTTTGACAGTCCATCACTGTGCCAGATTTCCCGTTCAGAAGAGTTCAAGCAGATCTCAAATACATACGCTATGATTATGATTTTTGTCCAACAGAACTTTCAACAATGACTTTTAATTGCGAATAAAAGTCTGAATTTTGCCGATGGCGTTTTAGTCGACATTTAAAGTTATACTTTCGGTTGCGACTTTAAGAGTCGTCATGGAAGGACAAACTTGCAGGGACGACTATATTTTTTTGCAGTGAGATCAACCTAGTACTAAAAAAAATGTGCGGTTGGGTTTGGCAAAGAGTAATGTATGAGGTCAACAAGCTTGAATTCATTTAACATAAACACTGAAACATATATTACCCACCAAAATAAGAAATGAAAGACTGAAACACAAAAGAGAAGGAAGCAAACAAAGTCTCAACATTTCAATTTCAAAATGTTATTAAGAAGTCCCTTGCTTCCTTATGCTGCCATATTCTTGAGGAAAACGCTAGTCAAAACATTCTTGCACTCCAAGGAAGCCTTCAGCCATTTGATACCCTATGTATCAAATGAAGACAAATATATAAATATTAAAAAGTTTGAAAGGAAAAAAAGCATTGCATTTTAAGTAAACATATATATATATATATAGATAGATCATCCAAGGCAACAAAAGAAAATAATTAAAATCAAACAAACGCTACCAGAAAAACAGCATTTAGCGACCAAAAAATTCGTCGCTGAATCGGATTTAGTGACAGAAAAAAACCGTCACTAAAACGAGGGTCGCTAAATTTAGCGACGGAATTAGTGACGGAAAATTTAGCGATGGAATTAGTGGCGGAAAATTCCATCGCTATTTAGAATATCATATCTTATTTTTCTGTTTTTCTCTCACTAATTCCGTTGCTAATTACACTACAAAAAAGGATGCAGTAGTAGCGGTTTTTTATGCATTTGTAGCAGTTATAACCACTACAAATACATGTTGTAGCGGTTAGGAAAACTGCCGCTAAAGTCACCATAGCAAGCAAATTAATAACGGTTAATCAGAATCGTTGTTCACAGGGAAATAACCGCTACTAACTTTTGCAACGAATAATTTGTAGCGTCAAATAACCACTGCTTATTTAGCCAAAAAAATTGTAATTTGAAATTTTTCCTCAATTATTAGCAGCGGTTTCATAACCGCTACTAAATATTCCCTCCAAATTTTCCTGCCTTTTGGGCCCTTTTTTTGTAGCAGTCAAAAACCGTTGCTAAATTTCCCGTCCTTTTTTCAAACGTTGAAAAAATTCTCTCCAAATTTTCCCTCCATTTTTCCCACCATTTTTGTAGCGGTCAGGAACTGCTGCTAAATGTAATTTTAGCAAAAAAAAAAGTAGGCATTAAAATCACTTATATTTGTGGCGGTTCTAGAACCGCTACTAAATGTTATAGAATTTTAAAAAAAATTAATAATATTATTAGCTTAAATTATACTGAAACAAAAAATAACTGAATAATAAAAAAATATATCTACCATATCAGATAACAAAACTCCTAAAAAAATAAAAAGAAAAAAAACAATTAAAAATTAAAAATTAAATTAATGAGGAATGAATAACCAAAATTAATTTAAAAACACTAGAATATCAAAACAATATAAAATGACATAAAACAAAAAAAAAGAAAAAATTAGAAGAAGAAATATTTCAAAACAAATTAAGTGAATAAAATAAAAAACAAAAAATACTAAGCAAAAAAGTTACCAACACTGCACAAGAGGAGAAGAAGCCAACCATTTAAAAACATGCAAAGAAGGCAGGGAGGGAAGGGTTTTTATAGGCTCTTCCGCTTGAATTAGCAGCGGTTTATGATACAGTAATTTACAGCGGTTTCTAGTTAGCAGCGGTTTATGTCGCTGTAATTTGCAGCATTTTTACGTTCAGCATCGATTAAGGTTACTGTAATTTGCAACGGTTTTGAGTTAGCAGCAGTTTATGTCGCTGTAATTTGCAGTGTTTTTTACGTTCAGCAGCGGTTACGGTTACTGTAATTTGCAGCGGTTTTAATGTTCAGCAGCGGTTTAGGGAACTCAATTTGCTGCAGTTTATTTTTGCAGGGGTTTAATAACCTCTGCAAATGTTTTCAACTTAAAAAAATACACACATGATTTATTTATACATCTTCATCAGCTCTAACAAGTGATAAAGCTTTGTCTCCTTTAGGTAAGAAGTTTTCAAAAGTAGCATGCTGGAATGGCTCCGCCTCATATGGCAACTGTTCATCACTATCACCCATGTCATAAATATCTCTAGGCTTGAGATGAGCAACCATACTCCAATCTTTATGTTTCGGATCTTCGACATAAAAAACTTGCTAGGTTCATCGTCTACAGAGTCATCTGTGTGAATGAGCCTTGAGAAATTCATAGATGTGATGCACAACTCATCTATGGTTATACCACGAGCAGTTGTTGTATTTGCCCAGGAGCACTTGAAAAGCGTGACGGTGAATTAACCCTGGTAATTCAATTCGATGATGTCAACTAGCTTTCCATAGTAGAGGACACCTCCAAAATACATGTCACCATCAATGGAGCTCGCATAACTTCTTCTACTGAATGTCCCAAAAATCCCATAATTTTGGGTGAGAGAACCTTGATCATGTGAAACTATATAGAACTTGAAGGCGTTGACGTTGTATGCGGTAAACCTTCTCGCATATTGGAGCAGGCCAATGGCAAGAGTTGTCAAATGAACTGGGTGGGGGTTGTTGTCATTGGGCATTCGACGTGCAAACCAATTTGGGAATTCTCTATGTACCCTTCTATTAACCTCAATGGACGTATGTGCCCTGATACGTGGTTGACGCTTGACATAACTTCTAAACTCGCTGTCATAATTAAACATATATATATTAAATTAATAAGATAACATGATGGTAAACAGAAATTAAAATAATGAGATAATAGGTTGGTACTGATACTCACTGAATGAAAGGATCTACTTGACTGCAGTTGATGAGCACATGTCGATGTACTTGAAGCATCTCATTAGGAGTGAGGTTGAAGTATTGATATCCTCCAACTGCTCTTCCAACTAGAGGGAACAAACTGGCTGCCAATGTTGAGGGACCAACATCAGGGCAATCATTAACACGAGGATGACGGTTGAAAGGTGTCTCAATGTTATCAAAGTATCGTGAACAAAAGTTTAGAACCTCATCACCTATATAGCATTCCGCTATTGAACCCTCTGGCCATGCCTTATTCCTGACATATGACTTCAATTTTCTTAAAAACCTGTATAAGTTAAAACGTTAACATAAATTAGTAACTTGGTTATATATATATGTACATAATGTGTGTGAGTACCTTTCAATGGGATACATCCAATGATATTGGACCGGGCCTCCAGTTTTGCCTCTTGGACAAGGTGTACGGTGAGGTGCACCATGACAGTGAAAAATGAAGAAGGGAAGAACCTTTCCAGATGGTACAATGTGAGAATTATCTGCTGCTGCAGTTGATCTAACTCCTTAATGATAAGAACCTTTGCATAACACTTTGTAAAATTATTGAAGTAAAATTTCTAAAATTATACTAATAATAAAATTTAAAACCTCAATTAAATAAAATTCAATATTAACACAAAATTTAAATAAATAAATAAAATTTGTATCGAAAATAAAAAAAGAACACACAACTAACTATCCGCATGGGGGTTAGGGGCTGGGGATCATCAGGCTGGGGAGGTAGGGGTGGGGGCCATGCTCAGCAGCAAAGGTAGCTCAGGTGGAGGTGCGCCAGGGAAGGTAGACTGATATACGATCTGCAGCATGACATTCACAGACTGCCTCCACATCTCAAACTGGGATTGCATCTGCTGCACCTGCTGATGCATCTGCTCTTGCTGCTGCTGCAACTGGGCCTGAATGTCGTCTCTATCCATCTCCCCTGGTGGGTTGTGCCGCCTAGGATGCAGCAGCAGAAGAGGAAGTCCCAGCCTCATATCCTCGACCCCCATAGACAAGGGATCGGGTCGCCTCGAACCCGAACCCTGGGAGTCAGCCAGGGTGCCTGTCACGCCCCTCCATGGCTACACTCAGTGAGGCAGTGGGGTCTACAGCAGACCCCTAAGACTCTCTCAGCTCAGCGTCTGTACGCTGAATACGACGCTGTACTCGAAAAAAAATAAATCAAAATGTTAAAAATTAAAAATATCCATAAATATTATAATTATCGAATTATAAATAAAATTATTAAATAACTAATTATCGAATTATTAAATTATCAAATTTTAAAATTAATTCAATAATCTAACAATTAATAATAAAATTTAAAAATTAATTATAAATTTAAAAATACTTACAATGATCTCCTCGGTCTCCTACGTCAGGGGAGATCCATCTGAGTGTCTGTGGGTGGTCAAAAACATATCCCCGTAGGTCGCCCTCCGACCCTCCCTCCGTGCCGCCTCATCCAGCTCCGAGTATGCGATGGAGAACGCTTCGATCCTGTCGTATGGTGGATCGTCTGCAGGGACCGACTCCTCACAGCCTTCCTCGCCATTGCCTACTGCTCCGGTGATCTCCTAAACCGGACAAATCTGACCCAGTCCGTAGCATCCGCCCCGTTTGGGACATCCGCCTCCAGCTCCTGGATCTTCCTGGTCACATCCCCCTCCTTCTGGTGGTACAAGCGATTCCGCGTGTTCTTCCACCCTTCCCCCATCTTCAAGATGGCGAACTCCCTGTTCGCATCTCGTACAACAAACTTGCCCTGCAACAGATTTTAAAATTAAAGTTAGTAAATTATTTATTAATTAAAAAATATTAATTTAAATATTTGAAATAATAAAAATTTTACCTTCACTTTCTCCCATACACCGTTCTTCAGGCTCTGCTGGATCCTCTTCCAGGTCTCAGCGCTGATGTCAAACTGCAGGAAGTTCTCGCCATGCTCAGTCAAGTAGCAGTTGAAGAGCTGACTGCCTTTCCCCCGCGGCTGCCGGGTGATGTCGTCCCACTCCATGATGACCCTCTGCTTACTAGGGAGTTGGTGTACATCCCTCAGTGTGAGCTTCCTCATAATGGTAGCCCCTTTCGAATCTGAAAATTGAATTTATACAATTATTTCTAAAAATTAATCATTATCTAAATAAAATATGACAAATTAAATAAATAATTAACTAAATAAAATAACTATGACAAATTATATAATCTGAAAATTGTATTTATAAATTAACTAAGCAAATTATAATCTGAAAATTGAATTTATAAATTAACTAAATAAAATATGACAAATTAAATAAATAATTAAAATTACTAAGAAAATTATCTAAATCATCTTAATTAATAAACAACTTAAATACAACATTTTAATTAAATAATGTATTAATTGTTTACTTACCTCGAATGTTAACCTCAAACCCAGTCGATCAACTAGCAGAAGGGCGCCGAAATCCTTGGTCCCTCTCTATCTCCTCATCCTTAAACCTCTCAACCTCTTCGACTAAGATGTTGATATTGTTGAGCTCGAAGTCATCGACGTTCAGCATAACGTCGCCCTCCTCCTGACCATCTCCAACGTTAGGGAACATATGCTCCTTCCCATGCCTCCTGCTTTGATCCTGATCAGCCATCTGAAAAAAATTAATTTGAAAATTTTTTAAAATAAAATAATTTTTTTAAAAATAAATATAAATATCTAAAAATAGAAAATATAAATAAAACAATTAATTAAAATTAAAAAATAAAAAATATTTTAAATTAACCTCTGATGCGACGTTTTGAAAGGTCGAAAGTGCAAAAATGAGGGGGAGGAGGGGTTTATATAAGCGCTAAATTAGTAGCGGTTCTAGATAAACCGCTGCAAATTAGTAGTGGTTTTCAGGAAACCACTACCATGACCGCTGCAAAACTAGGGCACCGTCTTGGGAATTCTCGATATTTAGCAGCAGTTTATCTAAACCACTACTAATTGAGAGACTCTTCATTTTTTCAGCGATTATTTTTGAAAAAATCGCTACAAATTCATACGTAAATCAATAGCGGTTATGATAACCGCTACCGTAACCACGGCGACTTTCGACCTTTCACTTCTGTAATGGTTTGCATTTATTGAAATCGCTGTAAATTGTTTGATGAACCGCTACAAAATTCACACCTAGATTGCCGTCGCATATTAGTAGCGCTTTGACCAAAAACCGCTACAAAATTCATAATTTAGTAGCGGTTTGTTTAACCGCTACTAATTGACCGTTGCTAGATCCCCTTTTTTGTAGTGTTAAAATATTATGCCTTACTTTTCCATCATTAAATGGTCAATTATGTGTATTTAGCATATCCATATTTGATAATTATATCACTAAATCTGTCGTTGATTTTAGATATGAATCAACTATGATTTACAAAAAATATTTTATAAACAAATCCTATTTAATTACACAATTGACCCAAAAAGAAAATTTTAAATATTAGTACCAAGTACATAGTATCTTTAATCATAAGTACACGTTCTAATGTCTAATAAGTCTTAAAATTGAAAAAAATACATATAAAAATTAAGAGTTTCAAACAATTCTTCAAACAATACAATCCTTGTTCATTGATTTAGATTTG
Source organism: Vachellia pachyceras (assembly GCA_025593235.1). Lineage (NCBI taxonomy): Eukaryota > Viridiplantae > Streptophyta > Magnoliopsida > Fabales > Fabaceae > Vachellia > Vachellia pachyceras. The sequence continues at coordinate 6,958 of JANTPZ010096935.1, forward strand.
CGTTCTTGGAAGACCAATTTTATTGATTTGGTCTTTGAAGAATCGTAGCTTTCTTAATATTTCTACACATTACTTGACCTACAAATAAAGGAATACAGTTAACATCAATGATAAAATAATCATTTCAATATATACATATCTAATATAGCATGACTTCATAAACAAATGAGAAAAGACAAACTTGCAAGTTTGGTCATATATTCAACAATTTTATGTTAAAAACAACATAATGTGTTAGGATGGCTGCACCCAAGAGGGAGGGTGAAATGGGTGTTTACAAAAATATTTTTGATTAAAACTTAGTTGATCAAAACATCCAAATCATAAGTTAATCAAAGAGCTGGAGGTTGAAAAATATTGCATTCATGAAAAACAATATATGTTAATGAAAATGAAAGAATGGAAAGCACACAACAATTTATCTTGGTTCAGTCCTCTCTGACCTACATCCAGTCCCCAGAGCACCTCTGAGATTTTCAATCCACTATAACATCTAAGTTTAATCAAGTACTTGGAAAACCATTACAATCAAAAGTTCTCTGCAGACACTTGTGAAGCTGTTTCAAGTTTATAATGGTGGGTACTTGAGAACCCCATAAATGTTTCCAGGAATTTATGAACCCACTCAAGTTTGCACCATAGGTACTTGAGAAACCTTTACAATAATTCCCCCTTACCACATGTAAGGTTACACTGGGAATCACTCTACCTCACGGACTGCACTATAACAGAGACTCACAGTATCTGTTTTCTCAACTCAAACTCAACCCAACAATCTCAAGATCCCAATCTTGAGTTTATCATGGAAATACAATGAGTTTGGATGAATCAATAAATTACTCTCTCAAAGAGTGGATAAATAAACAATGAAGCTCTTAGAGAAGAAAGATCAGAGTCATAAAGATATGCTCTATTTTGTGTTCAGTGACTCTATCATCTTCGTCATCTCTCTTCTTTATCTTTAGTTGGTTGCTCTCTCTTATTTATAAATGTTGTGAGGATATGTTCGTTGGAGAGGAAGACATGTATCTGTTACTCACAGCTTTTGCTTTCGTCATTTTGTCATTAATGCGTATTTAATGCTACAGAGTCAGACAACGGCTAATGATACAAAGGAACGTTAAAGTCTTCGAGCCTCAGACCATGCCTGTGCTTCTTTCCTCATTTACTGTTTGCAAGTTGTTTGCATTTATGAGCCCAGACAATATTCAAAATAAAGTAGATACAGCTTGTCAGCAATAACAGTTGTCGGAAAAGTAGTTCTTGAGCATAAATAATTAATGCTCGAGTGTTGCAGCGAATATTTCAAAGAAAAGTTTAATGCTGTGATTTAATGTGGGAGCATACGATGAAAGTATTTGAAAAATATCAAAATACTCGAGTGTTAAACTGAAGTGCTTCCAGTAAAATCAATGCTTTAAGTTAGTGCTCGAGTAAAGGAAAGAATTTTGCAAGTGAAAGGTTCAATGCTGGAGCATTGGAATTAGTTCTTAAGTACTGACAGTGCTTGATAAGGTTGCTCAAGTATTCTGTGCAAGTATTGAAAAATATAAGTTCTGAAATGTCACAATACTCGAGTGTTAAAATCATGGTGCTCGAGCATAAAGTGTTCTTGCATTGCGTGTTGGAGCATTTTCAGAAAGTATTGATGAACAGTAGAATTGTTGCCCGATGCTCGAGTATTTGTAATGCTTTCAGTTAATGCTTGGAGTGTTCAGTGAAAGCATTGCATCCCAGAAGCACAATGCTTGAGCATTAAATGTCAATGCTTGAGTGCTACTTGTGCTTGATGCGTATGCTGGAGCATTGAGTGAAAGCACTATGAGAAAAGCTGATTTTTTACCTCAGTGCTCGAGCACAAGGTGCCGATTCTCAAGCATTGGCATGTTTTGTGGAGAAAACCTGATTCTGAAACCCGATGCCCGAGCATTAGAAATTCAGTGCTCAAGCACTAGCTTGCAATGACCATATCTCTCTCAATTCAACTCCAAACCTTTCATATAATTTATCAATGGAAAGCCCTGCAAGTCTACTTTCATATTAAACAAGAATAAGTCCACAAATAATGTATATAAATAAAGTTATGATAGATTAAATAAGCAAAAGTTCTGATAATGCATTCAGTTTTGACCACCAAGTTTAGAAATTTATATCTCTTTCATTTCAAATCCTTTGAGGCTGTTTTTGGTGTCTATAAAACGAATTTTGAGTCTATTTTCATATGAGATTTGTATGACATCAATCGGAGTTGTATTTTAGGAGATATGATCAAAATACCAGACATATAGCAAGCTGTCAGAAAATAGAGGACCTCGATGCTCGAGCACTAGAGATCCAGTGCTCGAGTATTGAGTCCCAGAGGTCAATGCTCAAGTATTATGTGCCCAGTACTCAAGTGTTGACTTCAACGACTCACTAGAAGCTCCGAAAACACAACAGTTTGCTCTTTTATATTTGACATCATCAAAACTAATCATATCTAACATTGTCCCCCTTTTTGATGATGACAAATCCCTCATGAAAATATATATGAATATGAAAGCAAGTGTGATGATGCAACATATTTTTCATGACTATTTCTCCCCCTATTTGTCATTAGCTAAAAGTTTGAAATATTTGTTTAAAAATGAAATATGTTGCTCTTCCTTTGAATGCTAATTAAGTTCCAAATAATTTGCAAATGTAGTTTCAAACACATTTGAAATAAATTTTCAAGGAAGGTTTTCAAGAAAACAAATTTGAAATAGATTGCCGAGTTTTGAAAATAGATTTGAAAAAGGGAGGATGTTAAAACTGGAAGGAGCTCACAAGTTTGAAAATAAATTTCCAAAAATCTTCTTTATCCTTAAAAGAAATTAGAGAGGTTAAAAACATGCTTGAAAGATAAAGATGTTAGAATAGGATTTGACTAAGAGGGGGTGAATTGGTTACTTTAAAAATTAAAAAGTAAATCACAGAAATTTAAATGAAGTGACAGAGAGTGCAGAAGAATAATGGACACGGAGATTTATCCTGGTTCGGTTCTCTCTGACCTACGTCCAATCCTCGGAGCTCCTCTGAGATTTTCAATCCACTAATAACAAATAACCAGGCTTCACAAGCCTTTACAAACTAGGAGTTACACTCCCCCTCACTATATGCAAGAAAATAGAGACATTCACTCTCTGTTTTTCAATGAGCTCTCAGCCCAACAATCTCAAGGTCCTAATCCTTGAGTCTCTCATAGATTTACAAAAGATTTTTGCCACAGAAATCTCTCACAAAAGAGTGGATGGCTAATAATGAAGTACACAGAGTAGTATGAAGAAAACAGAAAGAATATGAGTAATAATGTAGTAGTTCGTTGTTTTTCGTTCTCTTGTTGCTACTCTATTTATAGTTGAAGAGTCCTTAGATGCTCGTTAGACTTCGTTGCATAGCCGTTGCCATTATTGACTATCTTGTTTCTGTAATGATGGTCATTGAATGTTGTGGGGTCAGGCAGCGGCATAAGTCATAGATGAACGTTGAAGTCTTCAAGTCACGAACCATTCAGTGCTTCTTTCTTCATTTACTATTTGCAAGCTGTACGCATTTATGAGCGCAGACAATATTCAAAATAAAGTACATACAACCTGTCAGTAATCATAGTTATCAGTAAAATTAATGCTCAAGTTCCATTCTGCAATATCGAGTGTTCAGAGTAGATTTGAAAGTGAAAATATTTGAAATCTTATAATACTCGAGTGTTGGAATGATAATACTCGAGTGTTCTTAACATCAGTATTGTGTTTTGAGATAAAGAAATTTGATACTCGAGTGTTCAGAAGTCAATACTCAAGTGTTCAGCTTCAAGTATTGCGTGCAGTTTTGAAAATCATCTCAATACTTGAGTGTTTGCAATACTTATATTTAAAACTCAAGTGTTCAGGTTAAAGTGTTGTGTTTGTTTTGAAAAGGTTGCTCGATACTCGAGTATTGCAACTCAATACTCGAGTGTTTACAACACTTTCACCCAATACTCGAGCGTTGTGCTTGAAGTGTTGTCTTTCGTTTGAAAACTTTGCTCGATACTCAAGTGTTGAAAACTAACACTTGAGTGTTGGCAACACTTCCTTCACAACACGAGTGTCATGCTTCAAGTTCAAGTATTTTTAACTCAATACTCGAGTGTTGAGGTTTCAATACTCGAGTGTTGTCAATACTTCCATCTGAAACTCAAGTGTTCTGCTTCAAGTGTTGTGTATTCCTCTGCAATCAAGACCCGATACTCAAGTATTACAACACAATACTCGAGTGTTGTCAATACTTCAACACCAATACTCGAGTTTCATATGAAAGTATTCTGTCATAACACATTCTAACACCAATACTCGAGTGTTTCAAAACATCACTCGAGTGTTTTGCAATACTTTATCTTAATACTTGAGTTTTCACTTGAAGTGTTGAATCTGAGAAGCATTTTAACTTACAATACTCAAGTATTAACATTCAGAACTCGAGTATTTCTAACACTTTTAACAAATACTCAAGTGTTGTCTGAAAGTATTGATTTTTAACTTATGAAAAACCTTGATACTCAAGTATTAAAGCACTGTACTCAAGTATTATCAATACTTTCATACAAATTATTCACATAACTCGAGTGTTGCACTATGAATGCTAAATCATCAACAATTTAAAGAAAATCATATGTGTCTTTGTGTTAATTATGTGTTCTTGTACTTTGAATTTTATGTATTGACTTCTTATGATCTTTTACTTTATGACTCATGACTTATGCTCTTTCATTTTATGATATATCATTTACAGATGCTTTGATTTAATTTCAGTATATATGTTTGCATCTTTGGAAATTTAAGCCTTTGAAAATATAAGCTTTATAATTCCTGAAAACATTTTGTTATCATCAAAATAAGGTATCAACATTCTCCCCCTTTTTGATGATGACAAAATCTTCTTAAAATTAAGATGAGGAATTATGAGCTTAAATTTTCAAAGGCTTAAATTTCCAAAGATGCAAACATATATACTGAAATTAAATCAAAGCATCTGTAAATGATATATCATAAAATGAAAGAGCATAAGTCATGAGTCATAAAGTAAAAGATCATAAGAAGTCAATACATAAAATTCAAAGTACGAGAACACATAATTAACACAAAGACACATCTGATTTTCTTTCTCCCCCTTTTTGTTATCAATCAAACAAGGGGTAAAGAAGGAAAGAAAGGAATATGATCAGATGAAGGTTCTGGATCAATAGTAGGCTGAGGCTCGGGGATCAGGATGGAAGATGAGAAGTCAATCATGGCCAAAACAGCATCTGTAGGTGGATCCTCAGGTGAGTGAGATGGAGGAGGTGGAGCTGAGGTGGAAGCCTGTGAGTCTCTGATAAACTGCTCAATGGATGATACTCTGCTATCCAACCCAGATACTCTGCCATCCAAAGCAGTGATAGATCCATGTAATGCATCAAATATCTGTAAGAGAATATCTTTAAACTTGATGAGATCCACTAATAAAGATGTAACTCAGTATCTAAGGTTTTCCCTGAGAAGTAATCCCCTGTGGCCTGCAAAGTACTCCTGAGATAAGCTTCAGTATTAGCTCTGAAAGTGTCCACAAAGCCCTCACTCATTCTCCTAAATTCAGTCTCCAAGTAATGTTGAATGGCAGCATTAGCAAATGAAGGAGCAGAAGTGGTGTGGGATGGTGCAGTTGACTGGGCTTCATTCTGTCCTCGGGAAGTAGCAGATGTGGTCTTTCTTTTCTTCGTGGGAAGAGATTGAACTTGAATCACATCAATATTCATCCTATGGAAGTGTTAAGCAGAAAACAGGGTAGGTGTCCCAACCTTTTCAACTATGTACCAAATCTGATGAAGAACCAGAATGTAAGAAACTAAAGAGGGATAAGGTACAGTCATTCTCTTAGAATTTGAAAATCTGAACATCCACATTTCATTAAACACAAGCTCTCCAATGTTTCTCTTTTCCTTTGCCATTATTGATGCTAAAATATGATAGTCCATATGAGCCAGATGAGTATAATTATTGCTTTTATTCACTAGACATCTAGAATAGATGTAGTGAATGGTCCTCTGTATTACTGGCATAGAAGCAGGGTCAAATGATAACTTCCCTAGATACTCTTCTCCTAGCCTTAGTAAAGCAAAAATTTCCTCTTCTGTGAAGTCCTTGAACTTTTTATCAAAAGTGTGGGTGCCAAGATAACTATTCAGATCATCAGCAATAATACTTATAATCTTTCCTCTAATCTTGTTAACCATAGAGTGACGAGTAATCTTTCCTTCATCATCTTTCAAAGAATTAGACTTCATATTATTATAGAAGATTCTAACCATTTCAGGTGAAAAGGGCTTGTTAATTTCAATCAAGCTTCTATAATGATCCATTTAATCCATCACATCTACTCCTAAAGCCTTTATATCTTCTAAATTCACATATATTGCAGGACACAGAGCACGGTTTTTATATCTCAACTCATAATCATCATGATCCGTGATGTATAAAGTGTCTACAACATATCCTTGAGGAGGCTTTAGTGTAGTTACCTTTTTCTTCTCACTTCTTTTGGATGTCTCTCCAGGTCCACTTGCTTTGAATTTCCTCTTTCTCTTTGGTACCATCTTTCCAGGAGAAATGATTTCAGTGTTTGAATCAGAGCCTGGTGTTGGTGTTTGTTGAGGAACATAGGATGATGAAGTAGGAGCTTTCCCTTTATCTTTCTTCATAATAGATTTTGGTTGCTCGGAAGATTTTCGTATCAATGGAGCCACGGTTACTTCCTCCTCGGAGGGTTCCACAATTCTCACTTTCTTTGAAGATGATTGAGAAATAGGGGCCGAGGATGTTGACTTGGTTCTCTTGTTACGGGTCATGATGGATTGAATTCAATTTGGTGCCGAGAGGACGAGTGCAAGAATGTGAGAATCTAAGTAATTTAGGAGGTTTTTAATGGAATAAATGGAGGGGTTGGGACGGTTTCTGAAAGTTGAATAGGTATGTAACGGTTTGGAAGTGGTTGTAACTGATTGGGTGTTGGGATTTGAGAGAACTGGAGTGAAGAAAATGATGTTAGGGTGGCGTGCCCTGTCTCGCGAATCGCAAAACAGTGTCGTTGGTCAACCTTGAAAATTTGCCAAGAATTAAATTTATAATCTCCAAGGGTTGTGTAGTTGCAACCCAGGGTTGTTCTCACCGGAAGCAAGTCGCGCACCAAAAGTTTTTAGCTTATGTTTGTGTTTGCTATGTAAAAATGCAAAGGGGGTTCTGGTTTGAATTAAACTATTCTACTAAACTAAAT
>JANTPZ010096936.1:0-11448 GCA_025593235.1 Vachellia pachyceras
GCTATGAACCATATGCAGCAATGCATATTGTCAGACTGTCAAAGAGAAAGAATAATTCAGGAAAAAATTATTGAACCAAAACATTACCAATTATTCACTAGACTAGAGAGAATGCTCATTGGATCAAATGGAATTAAAAGCTGTGAACTAGGTAAAATCCGCACAAAAAAAGGTACTTTGGAACGTTTTATTTGCTTATATCTGCTACAATCTCTAGACACTATGATGCAGAAGTTTATTTGAAATAGATGATAATATTCTTGATGTAAGTGCTGCAAAATGCATTATTAAAGCTCACATTCACTTACAATTGTTGGAAAATGGTAACTAACAAAAGAGGAACATTTACACATCAACACAATTAGTGCCCACCAAAAGAAGTCTTTGATATTTTGATGGATTTGTCATCTGATGGTCATCAACATGTGGTGATATAGTAACAAACCGTATATAGTCATTTGAAAAATATAGAATAAAAATAAGGAGAACACTGCTTAAAACTATTAAGCAAAAACTTTTGAGTAAATATTAATTCAAAAATTTGATTGTTAGTAGAGTATAATTTATGTCGCCAACCTCATTTAATAAAACCAAACTTATTTTTGTTGTTTCAATTGATGATCATGTATAGTATGGAAGTGGCTTGTCTCCACTAAATGGATATAATGAGTAGTTTGGAAAAGCGATGATAAAAATAATTTTCTGGTAGAATTACTTTTGAAAAATGAAAGTAATGTAAAAGTTAGATTATGTGATGTAATTTATGTTTAGATTGTAAGTAACAGAAATAATTTTATATGAAAATAAAAACTTGTTCGGATAAGAAATAAGATTTGATAAAAATGGCTTAAAAGAATATGAATCCCCTTAAATAATATATATTCATACACACACACATATATATATTATTTTTTATATTGCGATGATCTTAAGCGAAAAATGTGTCTGTAATATTGAGAAAATTTTTAAACTGCTAAAATGGATAATTAAACTATATGAGTAAATGAAAAAAATATATAAATTAAATACTATTAAAAAATAAAATCATTCAATTAAATAATATTACATAAACTAATTAGATAGTTTATATGATTTGATGTCTAGTTGTATTTGCATTGAGAAGGAACATTCACTCCCAGGTTGGCCCTCTTTCGAATGCTAAAAAAACTCCATCAGGTTCGCATGCCACTCTCTGTGGGTTCAAACTAAGGCAAGTAGTGTGTTTGAGAATTACGTTTAGTCTTATAAATTACATTTTAGATCCAAAAGTTTGTTAGCCGTAAACTCTAACGTTTAATAACTCATTTTTTCAAAATACATTTTAATAAAAAAAATCATTTTTGATTAAATAAATACACTTTAAATCTGACGTTTATCCAAACATAAATGCATTTTATCAAAATGCATTTTAGACAAAATACATCCTTTTTAGTGTGTTTGGATAGCTCGTAAAGAGAACGGACACAAATTTCGAGGTAAATATCTGAGATGATGTCTCGATAAACGTAGAAATGGCTTTTGAATGTCCAAATGGACTATCTAAACAGAGCCCCTGTCAAAACGGTTTACCAAACTGGTACGTAGCCATAAACTGTCCTCCATGCTAAGGAGCCCTTGATTAGTTTCTCACCATAAGCTCGTTTTGGTTGTATCTGTTTGTCAAAGACATTGAAATATCACGTTTGTGTGAATTGAAATAATTTTTTCATATATTTATAACGTAAACCATAAATTACATTGAAAAAATAGATTTTAATGTCAAAATTCATTCTTAACAAAAGTTTGTCTAAATAGGAGGAGTCTTGGCAACGTGTTTTCCCCTTCTTATAGGCTGTGTTTGGTTTGATGGAGGGGAAAGGGAGGGATGGATAAAAGGGAATGGGAATGAATGTAAAGGTATAATGCTACCTTGTTTGGTTTAGTTAAAGGGGAAGGAAGTTGAATGATTTTTAATGATCTTTTGTTTGATTCGGGAGGGGAAGGGAGGGGAGTTAATAATCAATTTACTAGTTTACCCTTATATGTTGATTTATATTTATTTAATTATAAAATTTATTTAAATTATTTTTCACTCATGAAAATTAATCACTTCTTCTATTTAATTAATTAAAATAATTATTAAGGTGTTTCCCTCATATATTTATTTAAATAATTAAAAAATAGAATTTATATGTAACTTAATTTCATAATACTTAGTTTATGCTTAAATTGCCATCAATTCAAAATTCTATTTTGTATTATTAAGCCATAAATTCAAAACATCTGTATCCATAACATATCAAGTAGTAATAATATTGTATATATGAAGAGAGTTCATACCACCAAATCATATACGAAGGGTATGGATGGAATATAATAAAATATATGGGGTAAAGTAATCATAATATTTGACTTACTTTAGAAAACCAAGATAAGAAGATGGGAGGGAATGGGGGGGGGGGGGAAATTTTGAGTCCCATAGATTTTAAACCTCCCCTCTGAAATTTTAAACCAAACAAAAAGAGGAATTCATTTTTGATTGAAAAAAAACCAAACAGCCCCATAGATTTGCTTGGGCAAAATAGAGTACATCTGGTGACTTGTTCATTAGCTGGGAATTTATGACTGGCTACCAGACCACCATGTTTTGTATTCTGCGCGCGGGTCACAGTGATGGAAATCCTGTACCTAACGGCGACCATGTGCTTGTCCAACGTACACACACTTGGAAATTAATCGTATATACGCACAGTGCTGCAACTTGTGCCATCATTGGAATTTAACAAAAGTGGCAGTCGTCATGGCTTTCGCTTTCAGGCTTATTTATATTTGATGAAGGTTCGGTCAGATTCATTCATTCAGTCACTCACCCACCAAACCAAAGCCCCGCAAAGCAAAGGTTCAGTTAGACGCGTCTAGTTTCTAAATGATGTGAATTTAACTCAATCGACGGGATTTCGTAGTATTTCCTTGTTGCTCTCTGTTGTGTTGTCTCCTCGGAAGATCAAACGGAATCTTTTTCTCCTCTCTCCGCCCCTAACCTCTATCTCTCTCTCCCTCTCTATATATATAACTGAGGTACTTTTTTGCCCCCAAATATCTCAGTATCACAGTTCGATTTCTAGCTTCAGATGGTGATTTTGAATGTGATGACCGGAATGGGTGTTTTGATTTTTCGTTGGCCTGGGTCGATCTTTCTTCTTTGATAGAAAGTTAAAGTGTCGTAGACAAATCGAATGTGATTTTTCTCTAAATTCCCCTCCCCATTAATTTTCCATACATGGGATGAACATGCCTTGCCGGTTGAGTGAATCAGCGGTTATGATGAGCCATCAGAATGACAATCAATGATCCTTACTGTTAGTTGATGCATCGTCAAGGTTCCTCAGTGAAGTATAGAATAAATTTTTCCAAAATTTAAAGGAAACTGTCTACTTATTTGTCGGTTGTGGTAAAAGACTCCATAACTTCTGGGTAATTTTAGAGCATTTATTTTCTATTTTTTTTATTCTTTTTCTTTTTAGTATCTTCTTGTCTTCTTTCAATAATAATTTTTAAGCTGTATCCTCGACTTACATTACACCCCCAGTTTCTAGCGAAGTATACGTTACTTTATCCTTGCATTGCTCGATACCAGATTTCGGTGCTTCAAAAGTAAATCTTACTATCTTAGTTCTGAATGACAGCTGATATACCTTTTCCCGTTAGTTTCACTGAGAATTTGTCTGCGATTGTGGCTTCTTTTACAGGTGAGAGAGATAAAATAGGCTGCTAATCCATATTACGGTGGCATCTGAAATGAAAGAGGGAGGGTCCTGGTTTGCGGAGGCGGCGGGTCTTCTGCAAATTTAGAATCCCCTCTTCTAATTTATCAAATCTCAGTCTGTTGGAGGCCCTTTATTTTTCTCAACTCGTGCATGTGGCGCCAACTATTTTTGTTTATTAGTTGAGGAGTGGGAAAATTTCTTAGTTGAGGAAGAGGCAGAAGCTGGCACAATGGGTTCTGTTTGTGGTTGTTTGAGTGTTGAGAATCTTGAAGATTATGTAAATCCAAACAGTTCTGTGTATAGAAATTGCATGTGCTTCGGTTGCTTCATACATAACTTTTATAATGTGGTATGTCTTTTAATCCCAGCCTCTTTTTCCCTTTTCTTTTCCTCGGTCGGTGATACAAGGGAATTTCTCACTCTCATGCTTAAACATTTGAATTTGATGCCTTCCCCGTTGACTTGATCATGCACCGTCCCCCCCCCCCCGGGTGTATCTTTATGGAGTAGGATGCCTGTTTGTAATATTTTCTCTAGGACCATGCCCCTGGTTGTTGTGAGAATTGGTACACATATACATCCTTCTGTTCATTTTTCTATAACAAGCAAAGACCGTTGCACTTGCAGGTAGATTGCTGGCATTCTTTCACTCCACAAGTCATAAAAATATGCCTGCACACCATGGCTTTCCATGTGCCACATATGAGCATCTATGCTAATGAAGAATTGTTGTTAAAGTGAGCCTTTAATTAAAGTTGCCTGTAAGCCTATTGTAGGAGGTATAAATTTGCCATATGAGGTTCTAGTGCTTTCTAGGTTGTCCTATTTAAGTCACAAATCGAGTCAGTAAGAGAGGCTATATGTTTATTGCTTTTTGGCTAATTTTCTCTGTTTGTCGAGCATTTTGGTGGCAAATAGTGACTGACATTAATTTTGGCTCACTTTCATCTGAAAAAGATATCTTTATCTCAAATAGTAGATCCATCTTTCATTGATGAGATCTACATCTTCACAATATAAAGATAACATTTTTCCATACTTTCACTTTCAGTATACAACAATATTTCGTAGGCGTGAAGTGCATTCCATTTCCTCATCTATCCAGGGTGCGGCATCTATGACTTCTACAGCATCACTAGATAATTCATTATCAGACATTTACCGTGCTCCTCCACGGCCCTTGCCATATGATGCTGACCCTAGGCATTTTCTCTCACAACGTGATGGACTAGTTTCAAGACGTGAGAAGGGTTCAAGTCATTCAAATGAGGAATCACAACCTCTCAGAAGTGATCTAGATGTGGATTCAGAATCTTTGAATATGGGAGACAAATGGAATGCCTGTGAAAATGGATCAAAGGAGTACCTTTCTAAGTCCTCACTAAGACTTTCATCAGCAAAATATAGAACTGGAGCCGGGGCAGTCTATGCATCGTTAGAAGATGAGGATGTTTGTCCAACATGTCTTGAAGGTAAAGATATTAAATCTGGAATTTTAGTTTGCAGCCACATGATGATAGCATCAAATGTTTTGGTGCATGTCTTGAGAAAACTGAATGTTTGGACTTTGACTTAGTATTTTCTTATACTTACGTAGGAAGATGTATGGAACACTAAGTTCTTACTTGCGACTCTAATGTCTGTCACATAACTTAATTTATTCTCAATTCATAGAAGTTTTGAAAAGGTTAGACGTTTCAATCGGTAAAGTATGCTTATCGTTTTCAGAAAATCAAGTATGATTCTCTGTGGTTTTGTTTTGGTCCTCCATTAGTTGATTCTAAAGAAGAAAAATAACATTTTACTATTGGAGAAGCATTGGCCTAGAGTCTAAGCTTTGAAATTGGTATTCAACTTCATGACATATGGTCCTTATCACAATGAATAGGTTGTGGATGCTGGCAAGTTCTTTATTAAGAAAATGAAACCTATTGAAGATTCTGATGGTTCTACAATATTTCTTTTGCTTGCAGAATATACTCGAGAGAATCCAAAGATAATGACAAAATGCTCTCACCATTTTCATCTTGGTTGCATCTACGAGTGGATGGAGAGAAGTGAAAACTGTCCAGTGTGTGGGAAGGTACTTTTCCTCTTGGTTTGTGAATTTTTTCTTGCTGTAATGATTGGCATTTCACTGGCAACAAGCATAGAATGGAATAAAGAATGTTAAACTCTATGCGCAATGATCGTCATTAATAAATATTTTTTACATAAAAAAGAAGTCTTGTTGTGGGAGAAACTTACTGAAGTGTAGGATAAGGCACCCTTCTTAAGAAACAAAAGAAAGAAGTGTATAGAAAAGTAGAAAACTAAAAACCAGGCTAATTAGATGTGCGGCAATTAAATAATTTATAATTTTGTTTTAAGTGCCTGTGGTCTTTTGTAAGCTAGGCATGAATATTAAAGTGAGTTTTTGGTTTTTTTGGTTCAATAGTGTGCATTTAGGACTTTAAATGATCAATTCTGACTTATATTTTCCTTTTCTCTTAATCTACCTTCTCCCCTTCTTCTTGATTCCACTAGTACTGTTTCAACAGTTCTATGTGTTGATTCACTCATGAATATATTTAGAATGTTTAGAAATCAGGTTAGTTTGGTGATTTTCACATTTTTCCAATGTAAATGCAGGTTTTTGCTCTTAAGCATGTGGAATTAGTCTGTCACAAAATATTTCCTCCATTTCACTTCACAATCAGAATTTTGTTGGTGCAACAACAGTTATATGATAAACCTTTATAGTCAGCTACTTTGGAAATTAGCACATGAATTTCTAGGCTTGTAACCTTGACATCTTTTCTTGCTATATACAAGCATCCTCCTTCTGAGCATGATGATGAAAACTTCTAAAACATTTAAGTTTTAATTGGGCATTGAAATAATCATATTTTATGGCGACTAACGGTCTGCTCGTCAGGCATGCAGGGGCTGATTGTTAATTCAGTACCTTCATTTAATTTCTATTTTCAGAGTCATGTGAGGCATATTTTGTGGTTTTCATTGAGTGGCAAAGTTTGATTAGCAAGCAGTTTCCAGATTTTAGCCCTTGTTTCATATGGATAGGTAGTTGAAATATAGTTCTGTTGAACTTCTAGCAGGAAGATTTTAAATATAAAATAGACAATTTAGTTAAATTGAGAAACTCTGTGTGAACCATTTTGAATAGTTGACAATTGACGGTTATATTTAACCAATGAAGACGGGGTTTTAACTTGCCTATGAGATGAGGTTTTATTCATTCCTCTCATTTCTACAAATAAGGCTTGTTTTAGTTATACAATAGTTCTAGCTCCCATTCATTTTCTCTTGCTTTACTACTTATGTAAGCTGCGTAATTTTTTGAGCTGTTTCCCAAGTCTTAACCTGTCCATTTGGTTTGCTGCTGTCTATAATATGTACACTGCTGTATGTTTGGAAACCTGTACCTTTACCATTGAGCCTACTAGTGATGATCAGTTTCTTCAGTTTATTGGTTCTATTATCCAGATAAAATGGGCGTGGGGAATTTGATTAAACCTGATAAACCAAGCAATGCTAAACTCAAAGCCTAGTTGGAAAGTTCTATGACCTTACTTGGACCGGATCTATTCTACAGGCTTGTACCTCTGCCCTTGACTATAACTTCGTCATGCTCTCCTCTGCTTGGCATCTTTGTCTGTGCTAAGTCATCATGAAATCCCATACGGCTTCAATCAAAGAAAAGAAACCCATATGGAAAGTTCCATCCATTTGATTGATATAACTGAATTAAATTGTAACCCCATAAATGACAAGGTTTTGGACTTTAGACCCTCAAAGTCTAGTGAGAGCTGGTTATGAAAAAGAATGTTGTCAAGAGTTTTGGGCTGGTGGGGCTATGTGAGTGATAGAGTACCAGAGATCATGGAATCGTGGATGAAGATAATGGATTAGTTTGTTACCAATTTTTAGGAGTTATTAGTTTATTTTATGTTACGAATAATAAAGAGATGTTATTTATAAATATCTCGTTTAGTATTTTTATTATTGAGTATTATTAGGATCTAGTATATTTAAGTTAGCATCTTAGTATATTTTAAATTCAAATATTCAAATATTTGAATAAAGATATTAAGATTATTTTAAATTAATTATTATAATATTTTCTTATAAATAGGCTAGCCTTCCTAAAGCTAGTCATGGAGAAATAATATCAATTTCATTCTTCATATTTTTGGGAGATTCTTCTAAAGTATTTGGCTGATGAGGACGGATGGAGCGAGATCCTTTCTCTCTTTTCCCTATTAGAGTTGGCTTTATTGATTATATGAGTTTAAGATCCTTGCTCATGTTCCAATGGATGTTTTCTTTCATCCTTTATTAATTTATGGGGTTATATTCTGACTCCATACTTTAATAAAGACCTATCATTCCTTTTTTGCTTTCTACCAATTTAGGATCTTAACAGTGAGTTATCTGGCAAAAGGCATAGTGAAAGATCTATAAGGGTGGGTGCGGGACATGTGAAGGCTGTTGGAGGAACTATCTCAGATTTTATACAATCTAATATTGATAAAAAGATTTCAAATGCTACAGTGTAAAAAGAATTGGTTTGATATGTTGCACTTTTCAACTTGAAAGTGTCACTGAGTTCTTTATGTGCCAGAAAACTTATAGTTCTGGTGAACTGACATTGAGTAATGCATTTTTCCTTTGTAATTTTTTTTTAAATACATTTGTTTTGTTTATAAGATTATCCTTTTGGAATTAAAGTCTGGCACCCTTTGGATGAGGAGTCTCTGTCTGTTGTGCCTCTAGACACTGTATATTTTGTAGGAGGTCTGGTGTGGATAAGATAATTTAAATAAACATTTTATTTGTCTATTTATGTTGCATGTCCTTGGTTTGAGTAATATATTTATTTTTAACTAGTATTAGATTTTTATGGCTAAAATGATCTTACAAACAATGCATATGTACCATAAGATGATCTTTCAAATATATCGACACACACTTTGATTGACTTCCAACACTGTCCTTGTATGCATATTAAATTCTTGCGCTGTTGTCAACAATATATGGACCACTTAGAAGAAGCATGGACATTATATCTCAAACTAAGTCTGAAATGTCCAGATTTTTATTTGATAAATGTTGCATTTCACACAAATTACACGAGTCTTTCATATATTGTAAGGAGTTTAAAAGATGAGTCATATTATTCAGAAGATGTAAATAGTGTTCCTTGCTATAGATTTTATGTTCTCTGTTGATATTGATTGATATATAATGTAAATAGTCAATGCTTCCTAGACATGCAAGCATTTGTATTGTTTAATATTTTGATATTGATAGGTGGAAGTAAGAAACGGGTGGTTTACCACATTTATTTATACGAGTGACTTGATTTTTGAGCGAAGTGTTAAGAGAGCCAAAATCTTACTGTGTGGGACCGTCTGTAAATTGTTACATCAAGAGGGATTGAATCTTTAGACTTATGTCTATATATATATATATATATATATATATAGACACGCACCCCCACATCCCGTGCTTCTCTTAGCACTTGAACTTAGCCTTTTGGGAGCACTTAAAATAAGTGCCGTTACACTTTACAAGATAAAATTTCTCTCATATATATTTATTTGGAATAGTGCTAAATTACTTCAAATAAGTTGAACCAAATAATCACCAAGTGTTTGATATTTTCTGTAGCTACTAGCCTTTTGGGAGCATTTAAAATACGTTATTTTGCCTTTTAGGAGACACAACTTCTCTTACATTTTATCTTGTATATCACAAAATTACTAAAAATAAGCTGATTCAAACAATCACTGTAGCTACTAACAATGTGAGTTTAATGAGTTAGATATTGGCCTGAAAAATGAGAAACCATTTATGGAATGATGGTTGGTTTGTGTTGTTGGTTATGCATAGGAGATGGAATTTGATGAAACGCCATAATCCTTTTCAAGAGGATGAAGCCAGCACCAGATGCAGCAAAAGCAAAAGGAAGAACTAATACAACTGTAGACGTTGTGAATACTAAAGATTTAAGTGCTTGTCTTGTACGTAAGCCTATTACTTTTCGTAATAACCATTGTTATACGTTCTGTCTCTTCTCATTTCCTATCTTCAATTTCTTCCCCTTTTAATAACGCCTTGACAGGAGGTAAAAAAAAGAGTTAAATTGTACTTACGGCCATGTAATAGTGAGACTTGTATTTCTTCTTTTGGTTTGGTGCTAGTTTCATTTGTTAATAGAGATCATCCATCTTCTTTTGTACGAGGAGCAAGTCAAAATATTTATGACTTTATCATGCTTGTGTGTTCATTAAAAGGTCTTCCTTTTCCAATTTGTCTTATAATTTCTTACCTATCTCTAAATAAATCTAGGGGATACCGTACTAGCAAATAGGAATATGCATCAATAAAGGTAAAATAAATCGAAATACATCTCTGGGAAAATTCTTTTAGCAATATATATATATGTATTTGTTGTTAATGAAAGCAACTTTATTTGAAGTACAATTGGAGGTTGAATGTGGTCAGTATGGGTATTCAGATATTAATTTATCATGTTAATGAAATAATTTTGGTGCTTTTGCTAAACTTAACCTTAGTTTTAGTGTTGGTATTGAAATTCTGCTTCACTGCTGTCCTTTGACCTTTCGTTCTTGTTCTCGTCCAAGGAGCCCAGTGATTTGACTGCGTTCTGTTTTTGAGGTTGAGTGGTTATGTTGCATGCCTAAAACTATAACCAATTGGCTGTTTGGCTCATCTCAAATATAAAAGCATTACATTCTTGGTCATCACAAGAATAATATATTAAAAATATTAAAATATAAGCATGCCTTGTCACTTAAGTTTAACGAGAAGATATTGGGTCTGTTTGAGAACGTGGTAGAGAGGTACTTTTATGCAAGTCGAGGTAAATGTGTGCAGAAGATTATCTCATTTTACGAAAAAATACTGTTAAACTTGTATTTAGCTTTTAGAAACGTTGTTCCAAACAAGCCATGTCGAATAAAACTAACAATAAGAAAGTAATATGAAACCTAATGCAAGAAAAGAGAAACACACATGTACTTTGGGCTATATATATATATATAATAGCTGGCCAACAAATTTGATTTTATGTATCGAAATTTGACTTACATCAAAATCAATAAATTTTTTTGTTAAAATTTATTAAGGCTTACTTTTCTATTTATGTTGTTCTATCATCCTCTTATGTTATGGCTGTAAGGGTTTGTTCAACCTTAAACAATGCCGTGCCATAATTTATAGAGGTTTTGAAATAACTCTTAAAAATAATGATCTTATTTGGAATCACATTTAGAAAAATCAATCATACGTTCAACAATATTTTTTGTAAATCGAGATCACATGACTCGAAACACCCGCGCCTTTGCACTTCGCAGTGACAAGTAGAAGCTATCAAACTCCAAAGTCACGTAAGAGAAAAAATAATCCTATATGTTTCAGGTACCATGACAACTCTGAAACAACACACACATGCGTAATATATATATATATATATATTCAATGAATCATAGCTGTAAGGAAATCATTAATATATAATACCTCCTCTCCCACGTTGTAACTATATATAGAATTATTAATTTAAAGTTTTATCTATAAATATATCATTTAAATTGAAGATCACAAAGCTCTCTTAATAAAGGTATTCAATAGAAATAATTTGGAAAAATTACAAATTTTGTATAGGTCATGAAATAAA
>JANTPZ010096937.1:0-11299 GCA_025593235.1 Vachellia pachyceras
ATTGGGTCTCACCATTTTCAGCCATTTCTTGAATCTCAGAGATACGAGAAGAGAAGCAGAGGATGAGGAATGCAATTATGAGAGATAGAAAGATGCTTAGCTTTCTTGTCGAGCTTTCACGTAACAAACTAACAGTAAGAAAAAGCTACTCCCGCCACACGCGTTATATATATAGAGGGAGGGAGGCGCACACAGACACAACCCCCCAGGGGCCATCCTCCATCTTGCAAAATTAAAAAAAAAAATTAATTTCAATTTTAAAGAATATTTCCTAAGATAAAAATTTCCAGAAATGATCCTTCTAGGAAAAGTCTGAATATATTTTGACTGTAAGAATAAAAACTAATATTAGTTTGACATGACATTTATGTTATAATGTTAAACAGAAATACTTATATATTCATGGAGTGTCATGTCATATATATACTGATGAATGAAAATATTTTAATTATCATTTTTATGGATCTCATATTTCATAAATCTCTTGATTACTTTTTTCTATGTGTAACCGACTATAACATAGATTTGTGAAAGTCACAAAAAAGTACCGTTGAAATATTTTCATTGATGAAAGTATAAATAACATAAAACTTCAAGAGAATACACATATTTCTCAATGTTAAATATATATATAGAAATGAGAAATACTTACGTACACATTTTAATAAAAATATTTTTACTGTCTTTTCTTATCGATCCCATTAATATAGTCATTAAAAATTATGAATAACGTGATATTGGTACGTAGAAATTTCTCATTTATCATCCATATGCCATAAATATTAAATATATAAAATAAAATATAAACAGCATTATTGATCATCTTATAAGTGTGGCTTAAAAGGGAAATGCTGAAGAATATACTGAATATGCTGAAGAATTTTTTCTCAACGTTATACGTAAGTCAAGATAAAATAATTTCAAAATCCGTAAAAACCATCTTGAAATTCGTAAATTCTTTTTTAATTTCATAAATTCTTCTCAAAATCCGTAAACTCATTTCTCTCAACGGATTCCCAAACACACCCAAAGTACTTATTTAGAAAGCATTAAAACCACGTCCATATAAATCGAAATAAAACTCCTCTTACATATTTAGACCAACTTATGTAAAATCATTCTTCTGACAGATTCTTAAATACGCAGAAAATGTATTTTTTTAATGCGGTTTATGGTTTATAAGATAAAAACTTTAGAGAAGTTGTATTAACTCCCTAAAACTGATTAATTCCAAACAGACCACGGTTTTACTAGTTGATGGAATTGGAAGCTTCATTACTCTTGCTTAGGAAAATTGTTGCTCAAATTACACAAAAGAAATTGATAATATTCAAAAAAATCCTCAAATTACTATTAAATCCACATGAACATACTATACTTTGCCTGATAGGTAGGAGATCAATGTGTCACTAATAGCAAGTTAAAGTGATGCTAACAAGTTAGAAAGCATCTATTAACAAATCATGATGATACCAATGACAAGGTAATGTGGCATCACTAGTGGAAAATTTATCATTTAAACCGCATATTGTAGACCCTTTTTAGATTATAAAGTCTAAAAAGTATTATCGATAGTATTTATGTAAATAAAGATAGATATTTTAGACCGGATGTGAGAAATGCGATCTTAAAAATACATTTTAGACCATATTTAAATGGCGCGGTCAAGAAAAAAGTGTTTTTAAACCGAATAGTTCATTAAAATTTAAAATTTAAAATTTTTTAGATCGCATCTTTGTTGGTGCAATCTAAAAAGTTTAAGAATTTAATTCTTCCGGTGGAAGCGCTCTAAAAACTCTTAAAATTCAAATATCGTGCACTTAAGTTCTTTTTTTTTTTATGGGATCGCTATATATTTCCCTCAAAGGTCACTTGATATGTAATTTGTTGTTAATTTGTAAGACAAATAATACATGAGTCTCATTCAACATACACGTGCGTTAGTTCTGACACATAGACCTAAATAATTTTAAAATCAGCTAAATTATATATTATATTAGAGATAAGGATATGGTTGTTCTGATCATAAAATTGATAATTTTTATTTTCTTTATAATAAATCAATTTTATTTTAAAAAATTTATTTATTTTGTATTTTAAGACAACTTACATAACGTCAATACTAATTAGCATATGATAAGCATAGGAACTAATACTTAAAATTGAGAAAACGATAAGAATCCAAATTAAAGGGGAAAATTGGGGATAAGTTCCGAGAAATTAACCGTGTTACATGACTTTTTAAATTATGTAATTGACCTTCCATATTATGGAACTAAACTTCTATGTTATGTGTAACTCTATGTTATGTGTAACTGAGCTTTCACACTATGTAATTGAAATTCTTGATGTGCAGCCAAACTTCCACAATATACAACTGGGCTTCCATAAAGGTGCAATGGTAGGTCTCACTCTCTAATTAATTTTTAAATGGAGGATTTATCCCCAATTCTCCTATAAAATAATTAGATTGCTTATTAAAATCAGGTGAAAGTTCTTTTATGAGTTATTTTTCTCATTTTTTCAAATTTTTAGCCTACTTTATTTGTAAAATACTTTGTTTTTCTCAAAAAAGAAACGGTATGAACACAGATCTAAAGAAGATTGCACTTGTATAAAACAAAATAATTATCTTTTGTACGTCATGAAAAATAATAGAAATTTTAAAATATTAATTGAAAAATGTTAATTTTAAAAACATTTTTGCATCTATTCATAGCCACCACAAATATTTTTATTTCAGTTTCGAAAATTGAAAAACGTTAAAACCTACAAAACACAATTATTTAGCTGATACTGAATTTTACAATAAACTAAAATAATTTTCTAAAAAAAATAATTATCATTTTACTATACACGATATATATTACACCATGCTCAATAATCAGGTTGAAAATCATCCCTTTTGATAATTGCTTACTCATCGCAACAATTTACTATACACAAATAATTATTAAGATGGATAATTATTTTTAAAAATGAAAAGTATCATTTTACTATACATGAATAATTATCAAGAAGGCTCTCGCATCACTATTTTCATAAGCCCTTAGTACAATATTACTAAAGTTCCACAAATAATTTAAAGTAAATTTTCTCAAGCAAATAATTAAAAGCCAAATATGGAATTGGAAGTCATTAATCAAGAGGGCTCATGAAAATCAGATAGTGAACTTCCAAAAATCTTCAAAGAAGAAATCATTGGGTGGTACCATTTGACTGGCTACTGCTAGTTGCCCACCCGATTCACCGGAACTTTTTTTACTACATCCGTATCCGACTCCCGTCACTTATCTAATTATGACTACTAGAAAATCACATATTAGCAAGGAAAATTAGCGACGACTTTGATATTTCTCTCTAAATATCCCAATTAACGAGGAATTTAGCGATAACCATTAAATTCCTCTATAATTTTCAAATTAGCGATGACTTGGATATTTCCATCACTAATTCCGACAAGGAAAATTTCTGTCGCTAAAAAAGAGCCATTTGGCAATTGAAAGCTAACACTCCTTCCGATTAAGATCCACTTTTATTGTTCAATTTATTTATTAAATTTAATCTTATAAAAGACTGGGAGGAGTAACAGTTTGCCATGGATGATGGAAAAATATCTTGGGATAGTTATTACAATAATGATGTCTTACTGTGATAATTGAAATAAAATTTTGAATAATAATAATTGCCTATCGACAAATAAATTATCATTCACTATAACTGAAAAACAGTATATCAAAAAATAAGAAAAAAACTAACTTCAAACACAGAATTATAACAATCCTCCAAGCCGTAGTCTAGATATCCTTGTATATATTAGTAAATAAATTTGACGTTTTGAATAATTTGCTAAGAAAATTGTAAATGTTATATGTATCTTTATTCTTTTATTCTAAATTTCTGATCTTAACGCGAATTTGTACCTCAACTTTTAATTTATTTTCGTTATTCCCCTCAACTCCTATCAATCTTACTTTAGCCTCAAAACATTAAAATATTCATTGCGATTTTGATCCTTCTTCCGTATTTTCATGTTAATCCTCAATTTTTTTTGAAGAAAAAAAATTTTCTTTTGAATTTTTCCTAGCAATAAACAAAGGAACTTTAAAATGTTATATGTAAACTACAAAGGATTAAATTGAGTCCAAGGGCATCAAGAGATTGATGAGATATCGAGTATGTACAATGCTCTGTTAACAAAAGTATTGCTCTTAAAATGTTATTTGGAATCACGTTTGGCAAAGTCAAAAATCCGTTAATATTGTTTTTCAGTAAAATGAGATAATCTTATTCACATAATTACCTTAATTTACGTGAAAACACTTATCTACCGCTTTCCTAAACGAACTCATTATGTACAAATGAATACAACGTTCCATAGCAATTGTTCCATCCCACAAAAACAAAATGAGCTCACATACCTACAAGCCTTGTCCTTTAATTAATTTTTTTTTTTTGAAGGGGAGGGAAAATGAGCAGAGGAAATTTTTTTGAATTAGATTTGAAAAATAGAGAAGTGGGATACAAAGTTTTTAATTATTTTTTCTTTTTTTTTATCTTACACCCTATTTTTGTTAAAATTTTATAAGCCCACTTGTTCAATTTTTTTTAAATTCAACTCACAGAATTTGTCCCTCCCCTCTCTTCTCTCCAAATCCCTTGACCAAACAACTCCTTAAAGTATATTCTTGTCGGCCGTGCTAGTTATAGATAATTCCTTAGCCTTTTTGGGGTAAAAGTCGAAAAGTAAAGTAATCCCAAGTATCAATTTTATGTCTACAAATGCTTATCTGTTTTGAAGAAAATGCATAAGGTCTCCTATGTGCCAGATTTATGATAAGGAGAAAGGGTTTTTGGAGCAAATCTTCTTGTCTTTCTTTCTTTTCTTAAGGGAGCCAAGGTGGTAGTAGAGGCGAGATTTAATCACATTCTACCTTTGTTCTCCAAAAAAGTTTAGTGACCATTTGGTCACATTGACACTAGAGCTCCTGTGGCTGGCGACTGGAGCTCCGATAAGGTGATTGCTGCCAAGCATCGGAGCTCTTGTGATGGCCTGCAAACAGTGAGGGCTCCGATCAGGGTGCTTTTGTTTTTCTGCAAAATGAGGGGTATTTTTGTAAAAGCACCAAAACTTTAAAAAGACAAATTGCTACCATCTCTTTGATTTATCCTTTTGCAAATCCAGGGGTTAATTTGACACTATGGAATTCAAAAGTATTTTTGGGATTTCCCCAGGAGCAAACATTTCGTGCTTTGAAAAATGGTGAAGTGACAGGCTCAACTTTTTCTAAATGAGAGTCTCAATGATTGATTTGGAAGAGCAGGAATGTTTCATTCTTTTTATCATTAAAAAACCCGACCCGGTTATATTGTTTGTTGAATTTTGCTTTTTTTTTTTAATATTGTATTCTTACATTGATGTATTCTTCTTCTATGATATATAAAAAGACTTTATTTTTTTGGTAAAAAATACAAAGTTATTTATTCAAAAAAATTTCAATGTCTTTTTTTTATTCTACATCATGGTCAAACAATGCTCATGTTAGCATCATAACATTGACACGTTTAAATATGTACATACACTTGTTTGATATTATTTATAAATTACTGCAAATATGTTTCATAGAGACCAAAAAACTTTAAATCTCATTTATTCTGCATTAAAATTCAAAAACTTTCCAACTTTATCATTATTTAATATCCAATATAACAAGAGAGCAAAATCAACACATAATAAATTATTAGTAAAGTTGTACGATCACATAAAATTTAATAAGGTAACTTATAAATAGAATCAAATAATATTATCTCTATCGTATCAATAAAATCAGAGAAATATATATATATATATAATACATTCAAAGAAACTCAAATTTATTACAAGGTTACTCTTTAAAAGAATACACTCAATGCTGCAGGTATACATAGCTGGGATAGTGCTACGTACCCTCAAGAATAGTTCATGAGAAACCAATTTACAAAAGGATCCAAGACATAAAATAAGCCACAAACAGTACAAAATATCCATAATCTGAAGAAAAAAACCATGTATTTCTTTCTATGACTGATTAATCCTACTAATTAGGATTGTCTCTAATTAACCATACAATCCACGCAATTAGAAAGAGATAAATACAACAGTGGATGCCACCTGTCAAATGGGACACCACTGTATATATATATATATATCCTTATCTGAGTGCATGGATCGTACGGTCAGATATCATACAGAGAACTTCCAAACTAAACCTAAACCTGTGGTTTAGATTCATAAACATTAGTAACCCCACCACCATTTGCTCCATTATTATTGTTATTATTATTATCAACCCCATTTGGAATAGCCTCTGATCTCTTCCTGTTCAACACTATGATCCAAGTGTAGGCTTCCAACAACACAGCGATTCCACCAAGACCTGCAATAACCCCAATGTATGCATTTTTCCAGTTTTGATAACGATCTCCAACTGAGTTCTCAAGTGCATCGAAGCCTTTAAATATGTTGACGATACTTATGATTATTGTGGCATATCCAACTACATAGTGGTAGAAGTTCCAGCAAATTCTGTACTTGTGATCCTTGTTTGGCCTTAAAAAGAGAGCAAACACCTGTATTGAATTGGAGCAAGGTTTCTTTCAGTGGCATGTTATAATACGTATTCAAAAGAAGTTAGCTGCAACTGAACATGTGTAAGTTCTCCACTCTCATGACAGGAGGCTGAGATATTTTAGTGGAAGAAACACAAAAAAAAAAAATAATTCCCTCTGAATATGTAAATTTCAACTGCAGATCCCGAAACAGCGTAATCATTGCAAAGTCCCAAGACCTACACCATAATTTGAAAACAAAAACAAAATGACGACGAGGACAACAAAATCAAAGACAAATAACTTCAATCAAAATTTTTTAAGTATCAATGGCAATAGTGGTAACCACTGGGGAGAAAATGGTGGAGAATCTTTTGAAGTGATTCGGACATATGCCAAGAAGGCCATTGGAACCGCTAGTAAAGAGTGTGGACCAAACCATGCGTCCTCTAAGAAAGGGCAAAGGAATACCGAAGCGTACTCTCAAGGAGGTTATAAAGAGAAATCTTTTGGTTAATAATTTATCCAGGGATATGGTTTATGATAGAACAGAATGGCATCATTTGATAATGTAGTCGACCCTACCTAGTAGGATCAGAATTTGTTGTTTTTGTATCAATGACAACGATAATTTAACACGTAACAAATTTAATTTATCAAATGATGACAACAATCAAGATAGTAACAACTAATTTTTAATAAAATTCCTTGTTGAATGTCAATGACAGTTTAATGAATAACAATTTCTAACTATTCAATAATGACAACCAAATTAGTAACAACTGGTTTCACTTAGGGCAGCAAGATCATTTAAAATTTAATAACAAACTACCATAAACTTCTAAGTTTGTGCACATAACTCTCATGAGGTTGAGACTTGTTATTTTCTTTATTCTAAATCCAATTAATAGAAAATGCTCCTCTCCTGAGTAATACAATTAAAAGTAGATTCCTCATCTAATGCGTATGCAAGACTTGAGATTCGAATCCCCAACCACTTACCTATGCTTGAGAGCTCTTACTACTCACGCCAACCTGAATCGGTATTCTGTTCATTCTAAATAAACTACATAAATTTTTTTTCTTGAAATTCTAATTTTTTTTTCCCAAATTTTCAAAATTATATTATCTAGAGCAAACGTATCTGTATCATTTAGGTTCTGTTTGCTTCAACTCCATATAATTCCTAAGGGTATAGCATCTCTAATAGCGACCATCACTGTCTTCCAATATATGCATATTTTTATGATTTTATTCCAATGTAATGTTTGGTTCATTGCTCTCTTACAAAAATACATCTATAGTAATTATCATTTGGCTAAATTATATAAAACTTTCATGAACTCTGAATCATGTACAGATGAGTCCCTTAACATTTAAAACTTGATAATAAACCACCATAAACTTTTAAATTTGTGCCGATAACCTCCAACCATCATTTATATACCCCCTCAAACTTTATTTTTGCACACCTAACCTCCACGAATTTTGAGTCATATGCATATAACCCCTTAAACCATAGGATATGTGCAGACTGGTAACAAACAAAACTAATAACAAAGGAGCAAAGTACAAAAATGTGAAAATGTAGGGGGTATATTGTGAAGTTTCAAAGATGAGCAATCTGCAAAAAGACAAAGTCCAGGAGGAGTTGTGTTTAGTTTAGTTTAGCCTTATTTGGCCAAAAAAAAAAACAAAGGTTTAGTTTAGCCTTGTCATTTTTGTCCATTTCATTCTGCACTGCCTGCAATGCATTCCTATCATTTCGAACAACCAAACCAAACAACACATTAGTTTTTTTTTTAATAGAACCTTTGGTCCAACAAGCTTGCTCTCACTTTGGTTTTGATCAATCAAATTTAAAACCAGTAGCTTTGACCCTCAGGTCTTATTTTATTTAAAACATTAGTCTCCATAATCTAATAAAAATATGAATCATTTTGTTTCTTGAGGGCCCAAAACCAAAATAAGGACAAATTTGAGAGACCAAGGATTATATCAACCTTTTTTTTTTCCTTTTTTGGGAATGATAGGTACCTGAAGAGTTCCGAGGCAGAAGATGATGATGCCAAGAGTTCTGTGTGTGTCATACTCAACACCAGCAGAGTCATGGCCAAGTTTGAGGCCATAGGCCCAGCCACCAACACCAACGATATAGGCAGAGGTTTGGCAAATGACGTGAAGGTAAAACCAAGCAGGGTCTGCTGATTTGAACACTTTTAAGTATCTTGCTATTATGGCTCCTATTGGCAGCATTGTCCCCCAGCTCACCCCATTCAGCACTCCATGCACCTGAATCAATCATTTCAAAAATTCATAACATGCTACTTTCCAATATCACACCATTAATATCAATATATATAAGGTGAAGTCATGCATAGCTCGCCCGAACTGATGTTTGGTACTTAATTTCAAAAAGTATCAATGTTACCCATCCCGTTCAAAAACTAAAGTTGGATGTTAAAAAATTGAAGTAGATTGTTAACACTTTTAACTATAGGGCATGTTTGGAAACGTTTTTCAACCCTATAAGTGCGTTGCACAGTGTCAAAAGTCCTTAAAGGTTATACTGTTCACATTTTTTATTTGTTTGGGAAAGCTTATGGTAATAAGTTGCTTGTAGGAATAAGTTATTTCTGCCAACAAGCTGAAATCCTGAGCTTTTAGAAATCAGTCACTTCTTCCACCGCTTTTCCAACACTAATAACTTTTACAATTTGAGTTATTTTCAATCTTACTTCTCCATAAGTCCTTATGCAGATAAGTTACTTATCCCACCGTATTCTCAAACGGACCAATAACATGCAACATTGTTTCATTTTAATACATCTGAAGTAATATTAACCTAAAAAACTTTCTTAGGCAAATTTACACTTCAATTCTAAAATGGGATATAATATAATGATGCACATGATTATTTTAAAGAGATGATGTAATATGTGTTATAATTGAATAATTGTATTTAACTTCTTTAATCTACTTAAATTAATCAATTGATCCTTATATTAAAAACCAGATGTAGCATATAGAAAATCTCCTTAAACTTGGAATCATTCTAAAATCTCATATTTATGCAAATAACTCGCATAATAGTTTTTTTCTAGACCCCTAATAGTAATTTTGTTCATTGCCAATCTACACGTCTTAAAAGCAAGAGGGCTTATATGAATATAACTCAAATTTAAGGAGTTATTTGCGTACAAAAAATAAAACTGATGGATAAAGTTTATCCAGAGTTGGAAGTTTAGATGAGCTCATTATTAAATTTTAAAGGTTAAGAAAGATATTTGGCCTTGATTTAAAGTTGAGTTTTGCCTAATTTAACATGTATATCATGTGTAAGGTTACACTATTTATTAGTCATAAATAATAGGAAGAATTACCCAGAGGTTCTAAGAAAGAGAATGTATTACAAAATAGTCCTAAGAGACTGTAAATTGTGCTTCTCGACTTATCATTAATAACCTCTTGAAACCATTTTCTAACACATTTTCTTACTTGGGATATCTAGGTCATTCTGCCTAAATAATAAAGCTTGGTTTATATTTCGTGGAATACATTGACTCCACCTCACAATCAAAATATTATTCAGCAAACAAATTTTTAAATAAATTATTAATTAAAAAGTCCCCCTTAAATAATTGCTACGTTTTTTAATAAAATATTATTTAACAAACATTAGAATATTTTATCAATTAATAAAATATACTTATATGCTAAACATCAAACACTAGTTTAAGGGTAGCTTTCAATTGCATCAACAAGTTTTTGATGGGTAAGTTTTTATTATTTTTTTAAAAGAAAAACTACACATTTGAATTGTCGTTTGCTTACAAAAACGTTATGCAAGTTATTTAACGTCAACAGGGAAAAAATAATAATTCTTGCAAAAAAAGGAGGAAGAAAAAGAAGACATTAATAAATTGCATTTTTAACCCTTTTATTTGATATAAAATTTTATTTTATTCCTTTAATTTTATATATTATCTTTTTAATTTTCATTTTAATATTATTAATAAGAAAAATGCTTACATTAAAGATTTTAAATGATGAAAAAACATTTTAAAATTTATTTATGAAGATTAATTTTTAAAATAAGATTAATAATATTAAGGATAGAGAACTAGAATAGTACCAAATTCAAATTCAGTCAAATTTGAACAAAATTTTTTTACTTACACTTCTTTTCCTTCTAAGGTCATCCCCACTAGGAGCAGCCTGAGTCACACCAGAAACAAGATCCAATGTCTCCTTCGAATCAGTATGCTCTGAGCTGATTTCATGTCGCTGAGGTGTCGAACCGGAGAGAGGGCCTTCCTGCCACACATGGACCAACGACGTCGTTCCACTCGGAAGCGTAACCGTAGCGAAGATGATAATCTCGTCGTTCACACGCGCCGCGCTCAGACCCGTCACGTTGTACCTTAGATCTCCCTGGATCAGCTGAGTGTCTATTACATCGCCGTCGGAGCTAATCGGCGATGTATACGCCGTCGGTACGGCGGTGTTTCCGGATTGTGAGATCGCCACCAGAGCTTGAGTTCCGGGCATGGCGGTGCCGAGGTTATTGTACGGGTTGATTCCCCATGCCACCCACCGATTCGCCGATGTGCTGATTCCGCCATGCCTATACGCAATCTCTAGCTTCCCTGTACAATCGCATCAGACTCTCAATTCCATCTCAAAATCAATGTAGTTTCAATCTTTAAGG
>JANTPZ010096938.1:0-14894 GCA_025593235.1 Vachellia pachyceras
AAGTCGGGGTAAATATGTGAAGAAGATTATCTCGTTTTACTGAAAAACACTGTTGAACATGCGTTTGCATTTTTCAAACCTCTAACAAACAAGCCCATGATTACTCGTATAAAATACTTTTAATTAAATTATAAAAGAGTCTTATATCTACGTTTGAAGGAGTATTGTTGGAAGTATGAGTTAGTTAAAGTGGTTAGTGTTAATCACTTAGTTAGTTAATGACCCAAAAATCTATATAAAGGGTCATAGTGAATTGGTTTAGTGTGAGATTGTATAATCTTCACCAAAGGGTGAGAGGATGAAGAATCCCCACTAAGAAGGGGAGGATAACTTGGGTCTCCTACTTCAAGAGTCCCCAAAAATGGGGTTAGTTCATCACCCTCAAGAGAGGGTGATTTGTGTTGTACCCATATGGGTTTATAGTAATACATTCAATTTCTTCTTCTACTTCTTAATCTATTCTTGTTTTAAATACTTTTAACAAGTATAATTACTTTTATATTCGTACAACAATGTTTTTCTGTAAAATGAAATAATCTCTTCCACATATTTACCCCGACTTACGTAAAACCACTTATCTACTGCGTTCCTAAGTATATAGTAGTGCTAAATGTAATTTTTGTACAAATTCATAAGTATTTTTACAGTTTAACTTTTTCCGAGCATCAGTACCTCATTGCTGGAATCTGAATCTTATTATGCAAATTCTTAATGAATCTGGAATCATATTCAAGAAAAAGAAAAACGATTCTTAATATGAGGTCTAATTAACCTCCAAACTATTAAGTGCTTTCTTTGTTGACCTGGGAAATGACATGCAGACAATGCAATATGAACTTTGAATATTGGAGCACTTGCCTTATTAGGTTGTTGCACAAAATTATGTTTAGCATCAAACAAATGTATTTTGTATGCCTTACACATATACAACCAAATGCATGTTTAATAGTGTTTTCTGCAAAACGAGATAATCTCCTCCACATATTTACCTTGGCTTGCGTAAAAATACTTCTGTACCGCGTTTCCAAACGGACCCATAATCATTAAAGAGTATGTTGTGTCAAATGGTTCTAACTAATCATTCTAAAACATATCTCATAATGCAATCTAAATTTTGAAATGCTTCCTCCAATAATATATTCTTTTGGAATTAATAGACTCTACTTATACCTCAGGTTGTATTATTTTACATTATTGAATTATGCAATGCTCGAATATCTTTTAAACGCTAGTTTCTGTAATCTTCCAGCGGTAAGATGATATAAAATGTGCTCGTTTGGGAACGCGCGCCGTGTAGAAGTACTTTTATACAAGCCGAGGTAAATATGTGAAGAAGATTATCTCGTTTTACGGAAAAACACTGTTGAACATGTTTTGACCTTTTCCAAACCTCTAACAAACAAGACCATGATTACTAGTATAAAATACTCATCCTGTCAATTATATTATAAAAGAGTCTTATATTTACGTTTGAAGGAGTATAATTACTTTTATATCCGTACAACAGTGTTTTTCCGCAAAACGAAATAATCTCTTCCACATATTTACCTCAATTTACGTAAAATCACTTCTCTCCTGCGTTCCCAAACGGGCGCTAAGATAAACATACAAATTAAAGCTTACAGCCCAGGAGAACATATATCCGTCAATCTTTACTACAACTGTTCACAACTAAAGTTGTTTTTTTTACCAATCACAACTAAACTTGTTACAAAAATGATAAAACGATGATTAGTGATTATATTACACTAAGTCCTTTTAATAATGTGTATTGCAAGTTGCAACCACCACTTAAATGAAAAACAATTTCATGATGTGCATTTAAAGGGAATACATTGGTGAAAAAATGGTAATTTTTGGGAGATAGATTAAATTGATGATTTGTATGTAGGATAAAAATAAATCTTTTATTCAACTCTTATATTTAGAAGCAGAGAAGTCGTAGTATATTTTTTATACACCGCTAATTCATCTGACAAGTGATTTGGAGAATTTAATGTTTAATTATGCAAGTTGGATTTGAGTCAGCTGGTGTTAATTAGTAGTCTTTGACGAATATATGATCTGAAAACAAATCTAGGTGTGTGAGCATTAACCTATCATTAATGGTGACCCTGTGAGAACAACTTTTATTACCTTTTTTTCCTTCTAATTATCACTGTTGCTCAATTTACTCACAGTCAATTGGGTAGAGAGATTGATAGTATATATGTCAAATGGCCTTTAATTAATTTGTTCATATTCTTGATGTAATAATCAAAGATTTGTCTATTTTTTTCTTTTTACTTTTCGTGAGTAGACACCCTAGAAAAATGCTATAAATTCCAACACAACTTGGTTGAATTAATAATAAAGCACTCAACATCTATAGACAGATTTTTTTATTCACGGATGTAAAACAAAGTTTGAATCTTCTTCTATTTGTCAATATTCCAGATATACATAAATTCCAACACAACTTGGTTGAATAATAAAGTTTGAATCTTCTTATATTTCAAACTAATGCGTGTAGAATAAGATGATGTGAGCAGTGTCTATATATATAGTGTGTGTGTGTATATATATATGAATCTCGTTTTAAAATACTTTATTGGGTGACATTGTAGGGCTTTTTTTTTTAAACAAAAATTGTTAACATATAATAAAAGAAAATTTATATCAAATTCCTTATATTCATTATGTCAATCTCTCCAATCACACATGCACTATTTTTTATGTGAATTTATAGTTAAATGATAATATTTTAAAAAAAAGATATATGATCATGTATGACTAAAAAATTTAACATAATGCATTTAATTTGGTTTAAGGATGGTCATATATATATATATATAATACAAGTCACACATGAGTTATTAGTTGCCATTTTCTATTCTAACCCATATTAATTAGGTGCAGGGATTGGGTAATGAGAAATCAGAGAGATGTGAGACGCACAGATATATGTACAGAATGATATAAGAAGACAAAGCAACAATCCAATTTGATTATATCGGATGATACAACATTTCATCGCTTATGCTTATTTTTATTTTAATTTTCGTCCATCAAATTTAAAGTTAGTGATTTTAATCATTTAAATTTTACTTTATTTAAAATATTAATCCTTATAATTTAATAAAAATATAAATTATATTATCCTTTAACGGATCCAATCAATGGCTTTAAATTCAAATGACTAAAATTAAAATGAGAATGTATTTAATCTACTACTTCTGAAGATTATATTAACATTTGAATGTATATGTGTGTGTAGATGTGGATTGCTATGGACTCCCGAAGTCTCGCTGGTAATTTGGCATTGTCTTTCTACAGGGACACTTTTGTTTTTTTATTCCACTTGATCATATAATAACGTTTTTTATGTATTAGATATTTAACATAAAAGTATGTTCAACAGTATTTTCCGCAATATAAGACAATCTTTTCCACATATTTACCTTGATTTACGTAAAAGTACTTCTCTACCGCTTTCTCAAACGGCCCATTATATCATATGATTAGCTCGGTACTTTATATTATTTATATGACATCATGACAGCGCAATAATAATTAAGCAATGAAAATAACATAACACGTTGCTTGTTTCGTTTCCCAAACGGACCCAATATTGCTAGACTATAAAATTATAGATAAAAGTGGATCAAGTGTATCCGGTATTTTAAAGTATTTCCTAGTGCATACAAAATTTTGTAATATTTTTTTATGTGCATCTATCATTCTAAAGTATCTTTCGGGTGTATTTAGCATTTTAAAATATTTTGTTAGATGCATTTATGAACCTTGAAGTATTTTTTGGCACTTCCAACTCTAAGTCATAAAAAAATATTTTCGGGTGTTGACGCACCTGACAAACACAAATATTATATAAACGAAAAAAATTTATAGATATTGGATGCATACGAGAAAATACTTAAACACAAAAATTCATGAATGCAAACTCAATAAAAGCACGTGTGACTCCAAAATTAGGGAAAATTATTAAGAGATTTCAAGTAACAAAATTAACCATAAAATGGTCCTAAATATTCATAAAATTACCATGAGGTCCAAGGAGTAACTGCTGAGGTTGTCAATAACAACCTTACTAACTTTCATTAACAACCTCAGCAGCTACTCCTGAGACCTTATAGTAATTTTGTGAATCTTTTGGATCATTTTGTGATTAATTCTGTTGCTTGGGACCTCTGGGTAATTTCGCCCCAAAATTAATGTTGAAGTTTGCATATATTAACGTGCCTATGTTTCAAAATGAATCTTGTAATGGTCCCACCCAATAAATTGCTTTCACATTGTTCGATGTTCATTCTCTATGAAGGGTCATGCCATATAACATATAGAATCATATTTAGCATTTTATTTTTTTAATGATTATTGACATGATATATTAACATGTTTATGACCCATTGATCAACAATGCAATATTGTGCTTATTTGAGAAAGTGGTAGAGTAGTTTTACGGTTTACAAGGTAAATATATGAAGTGAATTATCTCGATTCACGAAAAAATACTGTTAAACATGTGTTTAGGGAGCCCAAACGCTCTCCTAAACAGACACATTCTTAAATTTGTGGTCAAAACATTTAACGGTTTAATGAAATTATGTATGGTAAACGTCCCCTATATATATTGCACATACCTAAAACAAAAAAAAACCTTCATAAATTATAAATCATGCTCAATCAATAGTTTATACTCATTAAAACACATCTATCAGTTCGATTCCATAATTCTAGATACATTAATCAAATGATATGAAGTTTGTTAACGATGTTGGGTTATAACTCAAAAAACACTGTTTAAATAAAGATTAGGGAATAATGACGGACTCACGATCCTGTCTCGGGAGATTCAAGATTAATGATATTTATTCTTAATATGTTTTGAGAAGAATTTAAGCAAAAATTTAGTGGGTTCAAAATTAGCAAATGAGCAGGTGCACAATAAATTACATAGTATTAATCTTTACTTAATTTTCTCGAAGTCAAGGTGTGGCCAAATCCACTGGCTTATATGTAGCTCCGTCTAGCGAGATTGTGATTTTTAATAAAATGACAAGGAAATATAATAAAATGATTGTGATGAAAAATAATTACACTCTCTGTTCCATAAAAATTTTGGCTAATGTATATATATTTAAAAATATTTATCATTTTATAATTTTGATGAAACATTGATTGTATTTTACTGTTTCACCCTTCATCAATATATGAAGGAGAGTGGACAAGTGAATGGGATATCTGTAGTGTTTTTCTCATTGCAATATATTCTTGATTGGCCAAAAATATCCTTTAGTTACGAAATTATTTTTTTATTTTAATTACTTTTCCATCTTATTCCATTTTGTGTACTTAATCTTAATTTTAGAAAAAAAGTGCAATTATGAGTGACAAAATGGAACATGAAAAAGTAAGAGCATCCACACTTAACTTGAAAAGTGACAAAATTAATGTCCAAGTGTAATTACGAGTATTTTTAAAAGCATTAAACATACAACTTCAATGGATGAAATTAAAATGGACAAATGTGGGAAGGTTGCTTCAAACTCCTTCACATTTGTGGGGTCTTAGAGACTTGGACCATTTTTTTCTGGATCTGTTTTCATGATTGATGTTTTGACTAGAACAATCACAGGCTGAGTTTAAAGTTTCATTTTTCTTAAAACTAAATTTTTAATCGTTCAGAACAACAAGTCCATTACACATTAGTCATTCCTAGACAAGGCGAGCTCATGAATTATATCTCATAAGGCAATACGAGACAAACCAACAACAGGAAAAAATGTTAGATTTTTCAATGGATCAAACTGTATCTGCAAAGTGTGTCTGTGTGTGTGTGTTGCTAAGATTGATTCTTGAATGAACTAAAATCCATATCGTTCTGGGAATCTCAGAGAAAGATTTGAGTCTGAGGTTTACAAGTTGGAAAGGAAGAGAAAGCACATCGAGAAGTTGAGAGACAAAGTCTGCCTTCTCTACATTCTTGAATTTTTAGCCATGGAAATCCTGGTACCACAACTCCATTAAACTGGACACCAAATCAGTCTCCATCACTCCTCACTCTCCCCCTCCCTCCAAGTTTGTCTGTGTTAGGCACAAGCTCAAAAATTTCAAATGCAAAATGTAGTTCAGAAATTGCACCTTTTGGACTGTGGTCCATACACACACAAAGCCAAAACCCATGATTATACCGTCCAATAATGGGTTTGGCAGATTCCTCTAAGCCACTGGCTTAATTTTACTGCAATGCCCACTACCCATGGTGCTGCACTTTGTATTCTGAAGCTTAGCATGTGAGATCTGTAATCGAACCAGATGACTCTGGGGATCTTGAGCTTCTATTCAACTTATTCTCAGTTTAGTGTTTCAGTTAGGGGAAATCAGCATGAGATCTCAAGAAAGGAATTTAATTACCAAAAACCCTCAATAATAAGTGAGTAAGATGAACTTGTAGTCACTTCCCATAATATAACTTTATTACATGTTAATTATTTGTTTTGGGACTTTTCGGTGATTATATCTATTTCTTTAAACCTTACAGTGATTTTCCCTTTAATAGATTGTTTGTTTATAATTTGTTCTCTCTGGAGCCTCAACTATTTCCCTTATATGAAGTTAGTATTACCTCAAATCCTTAACGTAAGAGTTAGATAACTATTCTGAATATATTAAATAAAATAGTTAGGTATTTATAATAAATATGGGTTGATTTACTTAAAATACCACCCTTCATAATGTCTATACTTGGACGAGACTCTTTAATGTGTCAATCAATAAGATACATCGGGGAAAAAGTTATAAATTTGAAGATAAAATATATTATAATCTATTAAATTCAATTTCCAACTAGCTTTTATGTTGAGGAGCAGATGTTATAGTACAGACAAAGCGGGTTGTTAGTTCTGGTTGATTATGACCAAGAACAAGCTCACAAGTTGGTAGGTAAAGTTGCCACAGCCTCATTATCTTCCATAGACTCTCAGCCTGGTGTGTAGGTGTCAGCCAATGTGTGTTCAGCACAATCACTTTGGAGTTATGGACCAAAGAATCTGAATTCTCAGTGACCATTTTGATGCCAAGGAAAAACAGAAAGAGAAGGTTCTGAGTTTGACTATGAAATTTCAATCAGCAAGCTCAAAAAAAATTTCAGAATTCCCCCAACTGATATAAATCCATGGCCAAATTGCAGGAAACGCGTGGAGCTTTAGAATCTATTATGATCATGGGTCACTATCTTATCTAGTCTTGGCATATCTACAAATCCCCCTTTTTCCTCATTATTGCTTCAAAATTCTTCATTTCAACATTAGATAGTTACATATGCCAAAAGTTCAGTGATGCGTGTCGAGTTGTTTATGTCCAAGTTGTTTACGAGAATCAACAAAACAACAGAAAACCTTAATTGTAAGTTTTAACACACCAGTTATTATGTTTACAAATACAATGGTTTCTTGTACTTCTCAGCCCAACATCTTGTGAACTTTGAATCTTTCTAAAGATAGAAGAACAATCTTTAGCTTGAATTTCTGTGTAATCAATTATTTAGGTTTAACATTCAGTACTCTCAAGTTTTATACTCAGTATTTTGTAATTTTTGGTGTACCTATTTTTTTAAAGTGACATCAAGTACCCTAAAGTAATTTAGGGTGAAATTTTTAGTACTACATACGTACCCTCAGACCAGCCTTAAGTCTTTAAAATTCAACCCACCCTTTATACTTCAAAAAATGACGTGATTTAGGTACAACTCCTAAATTGTTCACCATCAGGTGAACAAGTTTCACATCTTGAACACAACTCTGTTTCAGAATCTGGCAACACAACACTGTAAGCTTCTATGTTCTGTCAGTACTTAAAAAAAAGGGTTAAGTAACATTTTTACCACGGAAGTATACACATTGGAGCACTGTGTATCTGGAAGTTTTTTAGGACCAGATTCACCCTGAAAGTTTATAAAATGTAGCATTTTTCACCTGAACCAACGGATCTGTAACGGACGTTTGTTTTCATTCGAATGAGGCCTATGCTCATTCAAATGAAAGACATTAAAAAACTAAAATATATTTATTTTTTAAATAAAAACATACCATATTAATTGAGGATAAATGTATTCGAATCAGTTATCTTTTTACATCGCACAGAAATCCGTTCGGTTTAAAACGTAGGTTATTTTAAACCGTATATGCTTTAATATATTAAAAAATAAATATTAATACAAAAATTATAAAATTTTAATAAATCAAAAAATAAAATATTACTTTTTAATTTCCTAAACATTATATAAAAATTATTATTTTAATAATAAGGGAAATTTATTGGGAGGTCCCAAATAAGGAACTTATTTAATGAATGGTCCCAAAAAATAAAATATTTATTTTGAGGTCTCATTGACAACATGAAGTCCTTTTATTGACAAAATCATACGCTGGATTGATAACACCTCATGTTGTCAATGGGACCTCAGAATAAATATTTTATTTTTTGGGACCATTCATTAAATAAGTCCCTTATTTGGTACCTCCCAGTAAATTTCCCTAATAATAATACATTTTTTTATTTTTTAATAATAATTATTAAAATTTATATATTTACAAAATACAAGATAAATATATAATATGATTTATTAAATTTATTAAAATTTTAGTAAATCAAAAATAAATTATTACTTTTCAATTTCCTAATCATTATTTAAAAATTATTATTTTAATAATAAATTTTTTATTTTTAATAATTATTATTAAAATTTCTATTTTTTAAAAAATACAAAATAACTATATAATATGATTTATTAAATTTTATAATTTATTAAAAGTAGTATTTAATTTTTTATTTAAAATCTTATTATATTAATTTAAAATTCTTTTTAAATAATATTATATAAATAATATATTAAGTGCTTTATTGTATTATTTTATTTTATTTAAAATTCGTTTTTTAAAAATATTTATTGGAAATGACATATCATTGGAAAGCTCTTTGAGTCTTTTTAAAATCCAATGATAGGTCATTTGTAATGATAAGTCATTTGTAAAATTTGGAGCTGAAATGAGGAAGTTACAGCATTTTAAAATTTAAACTTTTTAAACCATTTATAAAAAGTAGGCTCATTCGAATGAGTTGTTTTTCCATTCGAATGATGACTTTCTAAACCGAATTTTCACCCAACGGTTTAGAAAGTCCCCTCCAAAGGTGTAGAAAGTTCACTTTCTACACCGTTGGGGGAAAATTCGGTTTAGAAAGTCATCATTCGAATGGAAAAAAAACTCATTCAAATGAGTGTACTCTTTATAAATTGTTTAGAAAGTTTAAATTTTAAAATACTGTAACTTCCTCATTTCAACTCCAAATTTGACAAATGACCTATCATTGGAAAGCCCTTTGAGTCTACTTTCTAATGACATAAGTTTCAAAATGATAGGATTTCTTGTTTGAGATATATTGGAAGAAAACCAAACATGTATCAGGAATACATATATTCCAGATATATGTTCAGTTTTTTGATGATATCTCTCAATGCATATCTCCAATTGATATGAAACTTGTGCCGTTTGAAACTAGACTCAAAGGTCTTTCCAATGATAGGTAATTTATAAAATTTGAAGCTGAAATAAAGAAGTTATAGCATTTTGAATTTTAAGCTTTTTAAACCGTTTATAAAGAGTAAGCTCATTCGAATGAGCTTTTTTTTCCCATTTGAATGATGACT
This sequence comes from Vachellia pachyceras, assembly GCA_025593235.1. Lineage (NCBI taxonomy): Eukaryota > Viridiplantae > Streptophyta > Magnoliopsida > Fabales > Fabaceae > Vachellia > Vachellia pachyceras. Next base: position 9,707 of record JANTPZ010096938.1, read on the forward strand.
TTTTAAACCATATTTTCCCCCTTTCTAAACCGTTAGAGAAAAATGAGGTTTAGAAAGTCCATGAGTTGAATGAATATAAAACTGATTCGATTGAATCTTGACTTTTATATTCGATTGAATCTAAAATATTGTGAAAAAATTCGATTGAATAAGTTTTATGCTGAAGATGGGGCTTTCATTCGAATAATACATGTTTTATTCGAATGTAAACAAACGTCCGTTAAGAATCCGTTGCCCCAGGTGAAAAATGCTACGTTTTATAAACTTCCGGAGTGAATCTGATCCCAAAAAAACTTCCAAATACTCAGTGATCTAACGTGTATACTTCCGTGACAAAAATGCTACTTAAAAAAAAGCCCAGATCAGAAGCATAACAAACCCTGCATAACACTCGCAACACTACATAGAAGCAATGCAGAAAATAACTTCGAAGTTCCAACTAATCAATAATATACAGGAAAAAAAGAGTGAAAGAAGCAAAAAGCGATCGAGTGGTTTCACATAACAGAGCAAGCATTGGGGTTCTCATCACTGAAGATCTGAGGATCATAAGCATAGTCAGTGAAATACTTGGAAGGCCAATACTCCATTCTCTTGATATCAAATTGATCATTGTCTTCTTCTGCTCTATGTTCATCTTCTTTCTTCTTATCTTCTTCTTGTTTCTTCTCTTCCTCCTCCTTCTTTTCTTCTTCTTCCTTCTTTTCCTCGTCCTTCACAATGGAAGCTTGCTTTCCGGTTCTCTTGTACACATATTCAACTAGCTTGCTCCCTTCAATCACTCCTTTCACCACCACTCTATCATTTCCTAAATCTGTTTCCACTGATTCTACTCCTGCATAAACAAAACTATGGTCAATGAATTATTGGGGCAATTCAATATTTTGAAGTAGTTGTTATGAGTTGGCTTTTCATAATCCCACGCTTTTGATTTACAGGGGGTGAACAACATAACAAGGGACTAAAAAATATATATTTGATTGAGTTAGCGGTGTTAAAAAAAAAACTTTGTTTTTAAGGGTGAACCACTCCATTTCTCTTTAAAAACAATTATTTAGACTAATATAGAAATTTTCATTTTCTAAAGCATAAGTTGGTATAGATTTATGCAATAGAATTTCAACAAAAAAAAAAACAGACCATGCATTGGGCCCAGTTCAGATTTTGGGCCCACGTTTTACCATTAAACAATGTTAAATTTGGATTTGGGCCACCGCCCACCTGTTAACTTGGTTAATAGTCCAGGTTCCATGACAAAATTTTTTTTTGAAGTGTGTTTAAATTAAACTATTTTAACTTTCAAGTGATTCTGTACTGTATAAGATAGATATGGATGAACCAATGGACGCTTGGTAGAGTTGGCAAAGGCCACTACCAGCATTCCTCAGGGTGAGGGTTCGAATCCTGAATGAACCAATTAACGCAACTTCAAAGAGGTTGTTCCATCGGTACCTAGCTACCATCGTAAGGTCTCCTCGCGGGGGGTCCGGATTAGTCTGGGGCGAGCAATGAACCAAAGATACCGGATGGTTTATAAAAAAAAAAAAAAGATAGATATGGATGAGAGTTTTGTCTCGTAATCTTAAAGAGATTCCAAACAGCCCCATTAATTGAATCAAGGAAGGGCTTTATGAGTCATGGGAGGTGGTGGACAGTTAGCATTAATGTAATCCTGGAGATCCTGTTGAAGTCAATACGACAATTATGACAATGATAAATTAATTAATGACACTTCTTTTGTTTTGTTCTGGTTGGTGAAAGGATAGGATTAAGTAATTAAAAATCCTCAAAAAAGCTGCTTTGCCTTTAAAGAGAACGGGATTAGCGCAAGAACTCAAGTGCATACAAATAAGAAGACTACTAGTTTACCAATTTTATACTGGCCGGTGACATGCAATTAACATAAAAATGATTCATAAAAACAACGCCTTTTTATGCATCAAAAGAACCAATAAATTACATTTGATGTTCACCACCATTTTGTCGTATAAACTACTATTTTGAATTGAATCAAGAAAGAACACACAACTCATTCAATGTTTTAAATGGAAAGAATTTTCCAACTTTGCCTCTAATCAAATTTGTACCACCCCTCTTTCGATATTCAATTGTACCACTGATAAATAAAGGTAATTTTTTTTTAAAAGAAAAGTTATTGCTACCTTCAATTCTGAGCGTGTAAAAAAGAAAAGTGTTTACTTTGATTCTGAACAAACATGATACTTCAATCTCCTAAATTTTTCTTAGAATAACCTTATTTGATCAGGCAGACATAAAGGGTGATTGCAATCCAAAGGGTAGTTTAAAGGAACCAACCGGGGTTCATTATAAATAGCTAATTTTTCAATATTAGTGGAAAATGAAAGGTTGGAGTGGTCTGCTCACAAGAACAGTGCACACATTTCAGTTCAAAAATAAAGACTAAGTTTGAATGAATGAATGGAAAGACATAATTACCTTGAATCCTGCGGATTCGCTTCTGAATTACTTGAGCACATGCTTCACAATGCATCCCTACTTTGAGCACTACTGTTACCACTGCTGGTGCCTGCCCATTATCCATTTCCATTCATGTCAATTCAATTCAGCATCCCAAATGCTACTACTAAACATTGTAACACACATACACAGCACACAACACAAGGAAACAAAGAAGACCCATCCATTGCTGTGAGTGGTCAATTCAGAGAAATGGGCCCTGCTTCTGTCATCTGTGCGGAATGAGGGCACAAAATGCCAAGAAATGAGCCTCATCTCACTCCCTGACCCCACCTCCCTCCTCCTTTTCTTTTCACTTTTGACCTCACCCCCTCCTCCTCTTCTACTAATCCCCTTCCATGAAGTCTCAAACTGTTCCCACCACTACCATCTCCATGTGTACGCATGATTTCAATATTATTATGATATCATCCCATAAAGCACACCCATCAAAGCATCACAAAGAGAGAGGATTATGCGTTATGGAGTTAAAACTTAAAAGCCCCTGCCTTTGCCCTCTTGTCCCTTTCATTGGGACAGTGGAAAAGGGAGGGGGCACCGTTTTGCTGACTGTGCTTCGTTCCTTTCATGTCAGATACACCACACAAATGCCCTCCAAATACCATATGGCTCAGCCCTCTCTCCAACGTCAGGACTCAATTTTTGTTCTCAAAATTTTGAACACCAAGTGTTTGAATCTTATACTGAACGACTGAGAGAAGGGAATTTATGAATGGAAAGTTATTTAATTAATTAATTAGTTACCTCCTCTTTTTTCTCCTCAGGCGGCTGCTGCTGCTGTGCCTCTTTTTTGTCCTCTTCTTTGTTCTTCTGCTCTGGAGGTTTTGGCAATGGTGAGATGAGCTCCACTTTCTTCCGACTTTTCTTCTGCAGCCTCTCACATACCTTCATTGGATCTGCTGCTTTCCCCTTCACCACCACCTTGCTTCCCTTGCTATCTGCACTCACCTCCTCCACTCCTGTCCTCCCATAATCATATCATTAATTAACATCTTAACATCAGTTCCCTTATAATCAATCCTGCTTTAAAATTTCTGTACAGTGACAGAGAGACACAGAAGCAAAGTAACCCAAGCTGACAACAAACCACTTAGAAACTACAGGCAAATACAGTCTATGCTATGGCTAGTGGATATGTGATCCGATCTATCTGATCAACCCACGATTATACTTAGAAAACATAGTCAGGCGCACACATGTTAATTAAAACAGAGAAATGACCTTCAAATCCTTTCAAGGCTCTTGCAACTTTCCTGGCACAGGCCTCACAATGCATGTCCACCTTGAGTATTATCTCAGGGCTTGCTTCTACTTTCTCTTCCTTCTTCTCATCCTTTGCCTCTTCTTTCTTCTTTTCCTCTCTGCTTCCTTCTTTCCTTCCTTCCTCCATTTTCTCCTTTAGCAGCAAGAACAAAGACATTTGGTTTAAAGAGATAATTTTTCTTGCACGAGTTACTGGAAAAAGAAAAGAGAAACAAAAACCAAGTAATCTCACACCATAACCACACCGAGTGGGAGGAAAAATGGAGAAAACAAAAAAAGTATACTTGGAATTGGAAGCAGACGTGAGAGAAGATCATAGTATTACAAGTAATGCTAGCTAGTTGTGAAATAAGAATGAACCGGGGAAACAAAAGAGAGGGAAGAGAAGAAGCAGAGATTACTAGAGTAGAAATATGATATTTTCATGTTAGGGGTGAAATGCTGAACAAGAAGAGAAGCGTCATACTTGGGCCATAAGTGTGGTAGTGGACAAGGGCAGAGGCAGAGAGATTCAGAAGCGAGTCTGGCAAATTCAGATGAAAATCTGTTTATGAAGGAGAGCTAGCAATTGATTCACACACACACTCTCTCTCTCTCTCGTTGGAGAGGCTCGGAAGGGTGTTGGGTTATATAAATGGGTGCGCTGCACATCCTCACAAGAGCTCTTTTGGAAGAGAGGGTAATGGCCTCGTGACAAGTGGTATCAGAGCCAGCCCTGAGCTTTCGGTCTCTGGTGGACCCTCCGGACGCCGGTGAGGTTGCCGGTGGGCACCGTGGCGAGGTCGCTCGTGGATTGGCTGGGGGAGAATGTCAAAGTCTCACATCAGAGAGGCTCGGGAGGGTGCTGAGCTATATAAACGGGTGTGCTGCACACCCTCACAAAAGCTCTTTTGAGAGAGAGGGTAATGGTCCCGTAACACTGGGAGCAATTTGTGGGGAGGTGGAACATTTATGTAACGTGGGGATGCTGCAAATCTGACGTGGACAATTTAATGCAAAATACTATACACTTCCCCGCTGTACGTCCCAGCTCAGTTCTCCACTCCAATTTCTGTCTAGCATTAAAAAAAATGGGTTCTGGGTTCTTGCCTACTAGTTAGTCAACTACGCATGCCTTAACTATCCATTCAGTGAATTCAAATTTTACCATTTCCTATTCTAGGTGCGTGCCTTAACTTCAATCAGCCTATGAAACCAAAACCGCCCAAGTAGGCTTGTAGATTTAATTTTATATAAAATTTTAGTTTGATTTTATAAAATATTTTTTAGTGTTTTTAACTTTAATACTTATTGAGCTATAAAACTCACTTTAAGAAATTAAATTTAGTACATTAACATTTATGAATGTTTTGTTAATATTTAAAATTTATTATCAGTATTTTATTTAAATAAAACCAATAACGTTCAAAATAAAATTTTCTCTGAA